>JALLPI010000771.1:0-14959 GCA_036939935.1 Cyclotella atomus
CACTTTTGTAATTGAAGTCTACAACATGGGGTGCGGAGGCGCAGCCTAGACGATAGTACTAACCTTTATAATTAGGCTCCTACTTTGTTAAAAAATGTCACGTGAAAAATAATGTTTTGGTTTGGGGGGACGGCGACAAATTTGATACGGTTACAGACCCCTAAGTTTTGTAGTATAGATATTTTGTTGGGATGCGCGACTGGGTCCCTCCCCACAGTGGCGCAAAGGTTTTCAACTGCCATCACAGAGATTTCCGGAGGGGTGTCGGTGACTCAACTAGAAAAACTCAAAATGAAAATGTTAACTGTTAATAAATAAATATTTCTAGGTATTTAAACTACATATTCATCGGTGAGCCTACACTCTCCAAGTCAGGTTAGATTTTTAAAAAATTGGGTATTCCTTTTTTCCCTCTGACTAAAAATCTGCGTATTTCAAAATTAGTCGCTGCCCGATTTCGCGGATTGGGAGCCTAAATCTGTAGAATCATTGCTAATCCACAGTGCTGCTCTTTAATCTAAGCAAGCCAATCCAATGCCAATACCAATTAATGGTTCTCCTTCTCTTGCATCAGCCATCTCTCTTGAGCTCTCAATCATGTCACAAATGGCCAAGAGAGCACGTACATTAGTCGCTCTCATCTGTGTTTGCTCTGACCGGCTAAGCAGGCAATCATTCGTCTGCAGGACCGACAGATCTTCCTTTCCGACTCTCTTTAAATGCAGCCACGACTTGTGCATTGTCTGCTTTGGATCCAGCCACACTGCGGCAAGGAGATTCTCCTCGCATAAACTCTCCTGGCCCCGATGCTATCTCAAGACTGCATTTTGGGACATGCACAAGTTATCAACCTCCAAACACAAACCACCTGTATCACAAGAGAATCCCTCTCCCACAACTATCACGCATCCACTAGAGCACTTTGCTAATCAGCCATCGGCCCAGAGAAATGGGACGGCTCTGATTACACTATCCGTCTCTGATCCCATCAATCAATCAACTACTCGTGTCTACTCTTGTATCCTCTGTGAAGATGGCGAGAACTCTGACCTAAATCAACGTAGGTTCAAAGCCGTCGGGCAGTCACTGCATCTGTTGGTACAACACCCATTTAAATACAAGGCCCGGTGAGTACCATCGACGTACGCACAGATGAACACACCATTACTGACGTCGCTCTCAACAGCAAATCTCCTCTCCTGCATGATTTTTGTGAGGGGATGGCCATCGGTCCAAGCTTATCATCATCAACAATCAACCTGTGCGTGTCAAAGAATGGGTGATTAGGTATGTTGCCGCAGATCTTATTCAGACTGCAAAAGGGGGTGGATCGAGGGGCAGCTCACTGAAAAATGTAATCTCGAATCTGATGATTTGTACTGCTATGAGCAACTTGGTGGTGATTGTGCTCTGTTTGTTGGTGTTGACTCGTCACCGCACAAATTTGGCAGTTTCCTCCGACAAGGCAGTAAAGGAAACGTTGGAGGAAGGGTGGGATCCGACTGGAAAAGGCCATGCAAAAGAATTCACTTTTGCCGTGGATGATCATGCAACAAACTTTGTGATAGAGAAGGTTACTTTAGAGGCTTTTGAGTTTGTTCTGCAGGGTCTAGCAGAAGGTGCACTGCCAACAGTAGACCAGGCTGAAGAGTTTGTTGGTAGAACTGGAGGAAAAGGAGTACTATTGAAATACAAGATTCCCAATGCAGCTTCTTCACTTCACAGTGTCAAATCTCCCGACGATCTGAACTTTAGAGCAACCATGACATCATCGGCAGTGCAACAGCATCTACTGCACAACCTTGATTCACTGGATGATGATGACTTCAATGACGATGACCCATACAAATCGATTTATGAGATAAACAATGCAACAGCAACAATAGATATTCCCATCCACAGTGACCTGAACTCAACTGCCATAGTTCATAGTCTTGTAGACTACTATGTTGATTTGACTATGGGAGGTGTTTGAATCAGACTTATGGTTGTGGCAAAGATGATAGCTTTTTTGACGGTGTTGATCTGGATCCTGACTCTGCAATGAATGGCAATCCTTGGGCAGAAGCTGGCTAGCCACAAAACCAATGGCCAAACCTTGGATGAAAGAGAACAGTCCTGTTATGTCTGGAGATGGAGCTCCATTTTTTGCAATGTTCTTGGCAGGAGATGCAGATTTACGGCATCGGTACGTGTAGATCTGCTCTTCTTACTTGTTGCTCAAGAAGTGTAGCCCTATCCGCAGCACTGGACATTATCCCAACATGATTGTGTGGTTCTACCTGCCCTAGGTTGCAAATTCCGGCAAAACTCCGGTCGGAATCCCGATTCTGTACCTGATTCCGGCTTTTTTGGGGCCAGAATGTTACGATTGAGGTTTCGCAGCTCAGCCAGTTTTTGAATGACACACTTTCACACATCAGCCGATTTGAACGCCCCCCCCCCACTGCAAAGCAGGTCTAATACTAATATGATCACGTAGGGCTTATGTATTGTTTTTGAGCCTTCGCACCTCAAAGCGAAGCCGATATCAAGAAAGTTTCAGTTGAGTTGCCTTCAAGTTGAAGAAAAATCGACCGGAGCGTTCCGGGTTCCGACCTGATTACAACCCATGAGCGACCGGAACCGTGACCAGAATTTGCAACCTAGTACCTGCCTAGTAGCTGGAGGTGCATCACCTGCTGGAGATGCAGGTGGATCTTCTCCGACTGCCTCACCATCAACATCCATTGGAGCAGCCTCATCACTGCTGGCTGATTGCTGCGTCTGAACTCTCTCTTCACCAGGCACAGGAAGGACTTGTGCAGGGTTGATCTTTGCAACAAGTGCACATATTCTCTTTTTTGGTTCTTTTTGAGAACAAGAGCCTTTCATAGCTGGAGTTGTTGCTCTTCTTCCTTCAAAGAGCCCCAATTTTTCAAGTTGCACAGAGCAGTATTGAAATTTCTGCCAGCGGCATGCGGAGATCTCTCATGGACACTCCCTTGCGACGAGAGAATGGGATATTTTTTTTATGTAGATGGAGGCCTTTGTTTGTAGATCGACAGGTGATGCTATCTGGAGAACTTGGAGGATCGGTCCATGCTTGTGCTGGCGAAACAGGCAGTGGAGGAGGCGGCATTGGCTCTGCTAGCCCATCCTGTGGCTCCACAGGAAGATCATCGATCACAGGGGCTGATGGATCCATTTAGGATGTGGGTTCTTTGGGCGTAGAGGGGCTGTTCTAGAGATTTGGGCTCCCTTTCCACGAAATCGGGCAGCGACTAATTTTAAAATATGCAGATTTCTAGTGAGAGGGAAAAAGGAATACCAATTTTTTAAAAATTCTAACCTGACTCGATTTCAATTGATCACTTTTGTTGTTATAGTGATAGTAAGCAAGAGTGATAGAGTCCCGGACTTTTTGATGCTTAACTGCACAACTGATACAAATAAAAATATTTTCATCGCACTACCTACCTTCAATCAGGGCGGGGGTGGGTTGAGTGAGAGGGAAGAATTTGCAACAAAAACAAATTACACGTGAAGATCTGAGTCACACATGACCATGCATCGGTCACATAGAGTTTTTTCCGCGACTGGTGATGTGTCTCAGATTTCACACGTCATTATCAGTGGTATGGTACTGGGAGACTGGTGCACAAAGGGATCACACATCATCTACAACCACCCACATCGCGAGGTCGAATGCATGCAACAACAACTCAGCGTCTCTGAGTGTTGCTTGCATTGTAATTGTGTATATTTGCTGATGGTTAGGCGGGTGAGGGTGTGAAACAGCAATAGACTGACAACTGACAAACACACCATCCACTATTCACCCCTTTCTCAACTTGAAAACGCAGCTATTTAAATTAGAAAATGTAGGTCTAAAGGATAAAACGTATGTGGTAAGGTACCTAAAAGATACCTTTTAATGAAATTCAAAAACTGCCAACTGCCAACTGCCAACAACCAATAAAGCAAGCCAGCCGCACAAAATGTTCATTTTTTCCATCATCGACACAATACAACCAATACAACGAAACCAGCAGCACATCCTTCCTCTCTCTATTGCAGAGATAGAGCGTCTTCCAATAGATCACATCAGCAATAAAAAATGAACGAAGAACTCGACCCCACCATCCGAGTTCTCCTCCGAGTCCGACCCCTCAACACCCGCGAACTCCACCACTCCTCCTCCAACATCCTTCACATTGACAATTCCGACAGCGGCGTTGTAAACATTGTCGACGTTGCCTCCGGCTACGGCTCCGGTCTCGAAAGCTACGGGGGGATGAACGTGGGTAATAACAATACACCCAAGAGCTACACCTACGATGCGGTTTACGGACCGGACTCGACTCAATTGGAGGTGTTTGATGGCGTGAAGGAGATTGTGGAGGCGGTGTGTGAGGGGTATAATGGGACGATTGTGGCGTATGGCCAGACTGGTGAGAATATTTATGGTTCGACGATGCGATATGAAACCAGTATTAATTGTGGTTGAATTTCTGTAAATCAGGGAGTGGGAAGACCCACACGATTTTTGGGGAGGAGGGATCGTAAGTTGAATGCTTTTGTTGTCCTGCTGATTGCATTCTGATTGTGTTTATTTTGTCACAATGTACTTTAATGATTTGATAGTACTATCAGGGCTAACATATATTGATCACAATTAATCCTCTTTCTCAACCAGACAAGACAACACCAACGCAGGCCTAGTCCAACGTTCTCTCAAGGCAATCTACAACAAAATTGCGGAATATCAACTCTCCACCATCGACAACCCATCAACCACCACCATCCGCGCCACCACCAAAGCATCCTTTCTAGAAATCTACAACGAACGGGTGTACGATTTACTCTCACACAACCTAGACGAGGCCCTACCGGTTCGAGAAGACGCAGCCAAGGGCATATACGTCGAGGGTCTCTCCGAATTCACAGTAAGCAACACCTCCGAGGCGATGGAGGTACTAAAGAGTGGAATGGACAACCGTAAAGTAGCCTCGACCAATATGAATCGAGTCTCTTCTCGATCTCATGCCCTGTTTGTGCTCAATGTACGTACGGAAATTACACAAGGGGGTATTACCAAAGTGAGGGATGCAAAATTTACCTTGGTCGATTTGGCGGGCAGCGAACGACAAAAGACTACGGATGCAACGGGCGAGAGGTTGAAGGAGGCCAGCATGATTAACAATTCTTTGCTATGTTTGGGCCAGGTGATTAATTCGCTCGTGGATCAACAACGCGGGTTGATGAAGCATGCCCCGTTTCGTGATAGCAAGTTAACTTTTTTGCTCAAGAGCTCGTTTGGTGGGAATAGCAAGACCTGTCTTGTGGCTACTGTTACGCCATCGGCTCAATCATTGACGGAGACAATCTCTACGTTGAAGTTTGCGCAGCGTGCCAAGCTGATTAAGAATAATGCCATGTTGAATGAGGATGCCTACGGGAGCGTACCGGCCTTGCAAGCAGAAATCGCTCGGCTTAAGGCCGAATTGGCCATGCGAAATGATGGTCAGTCTGCATCGATGGGGTGTGCCTCCATGCCATCTCAACCGACTGATGTGACAGTCTTGGCACTGCGCCATCAAAACTCTAAACTGTCAAAGACCGTGACCACTCTCAAAGAAGTTACTCAACAGCGCGAAGCCCAGGTTACCTCGCTGAAACGCAAGCTACAGCAAGAGACACTGATTCGGAAGTGCAAAGAACGGCGTATCACCAATCTATCGAGCAAATCTGACAGTCGAGAAAGTCAAGAGATTGAAGCCCTGCAGGAGGAAGTATCAGCTCTACGTGATCAACTCGACAACGGACGAAATACCGAGGCAATTGACTGGATGCTAAAATACAAGGAGACTCAAGCCAAAGTGGATGAGATGGAGAGTGAATCGGAGACATTGCAAGCTATTGGTCACCAGCGAGAATTAGAAGAAACGGTAGTGAACTTGATGAACGAAAAGGATGCATTGCAGGCCAAGCTTGAGACCGTATCAGCGGACCAAAATGGAGAGCTAGATGCTATCTTGAAGGATGTGACGCAACTCGAAGCTGCTTTGGGCGAAAAGACTGCACTTGCAATGCAGACGGAGGAGAAGCTACGTAGTAGTGAAGTTGAATTGAGCGAGTTGCAAGAGGAAATGAAGAGAACAGTGGAGATTTTGGAAGCTGCCCAGTCTGAGTTATCTGCCGAAAAGTCCAAGAGTACCGAGCTCCAAGAGTCAGTGGAAGTCATGAAGAAAGAGGTCGAACAAAAGTCTGCCGCTATTGAAGAGTACTGGGAAAAGATGTCTGCTGCCGAGAAAGAGATCAACCAATTGAATAACTTGCATTCTGAATCTACAGCTGCATTGCAGAGCAAGATTGCCGAGCTCGAAAAGGATGTAAACTTGGTGATGGATGAGAACGACTCATTGATGAAAAAGTTGAAGACTACAACCGAGGATGTTGCCACAATGCAGACGCAGTTGGAAACTCTGAAGAGGGAAAAGGAAGAAATGACTGAACAAGAGAAATTGAACCTTGATGCATTCAAACTCAAAGAGGAGGAATTCCAGTTTGAACTGAAGGAGCTGAATGATAAGGTGGCTGGTTTGGTTCGTGACAAGGCCGATGCAGCAGACAAGCTTCAACAGATTGCAACAGAGAATACAACTTTGTTAGCCGAATTCGAGACCTTCAAGGCTGCGAACGAACAGTATCAGAAGCAGCTTGAAGAGTTTCGCGACGCCGTTGCTGATTTGGAAGATGAGTTGATGGTGGTTAGTGTTGAGCGTAACTGTGTCGAGGAGCAACTTGAGTTTTCTGGCGCCGACCTTGAACGAACCGTCCGATTCCACCAAGATCACACCTCTGCTATCGCTCTTGAACACGACAACGAGTTAGCCTTGCGTGATGAATGGATCAACAGTCTCATCAACGAGAAGTCATCTCTCGAACTGGAACTCTCTAGCGTCAACAAACAGATGGACGAAGCCAAAACTGATCATGATCAGAAATTGAACGTGCTCCAGAACGAAATGGTTTGTATGAAGGAAAAATGTGCAGCTATTGAGGCCATCACTTCAGAGCTTGAAACTGCCAAGGAGGAGCATGCCAAGTTAGTAGATTACATCGCTCATCACGACAAAGAAACCGAGGAGAAACTTTCCGCCATGGAGAAAGAGAAGAATGAGCTAAAACAAGAGCTAGAGTCTGCTCAGTTGTCACTTAAACAGAGCGAGTCCACCAGCTCAGAGCTCGCCAAATCAATAGTGAAGGTTGCGGAGCTCGAAGTGCAGATTGAGAGGTTACAGACAGATCGAGACCAATTGGCAGAGGAGACCGAATCATTGAAGGCCGAGGTGGCTTTCGGAGAGGAAGCACAGCGTGGCCTGACTGAGCTTGAAGCACGTAAAGAAGAATTGGAGGATCAACTGAACACTATCAAACTCAGAGAGGCATCTACAGCTGAAGAAATGGAGTGCCTCAAAGACAAACTATCAGCTGTCGAGAAGGAATTGGAATCTCAGAAGGATAATTCTGCATTATTCCACGAACAAACTGAGTCAGAGCTAACGGAACTTCAAGCTGAAAAGGAGCGTCTGCAGACCGAGTGCAGCATTCTGAAGAGCACCGAGGCCACAGCCAATGATGAAATGTCACGCCTCAAAGAGACGATATCTCAGTTGGAGCACGATCACTCCTCCTTGAAGAATGAGGCCGCTGCTATCGAAGAGAAAGCCAGTAAAGAACTCACTGAGATGAGAACCGAGAAGGAACAGTTGACATCAGAATGCAACGATCTCAAAAACAATGTGGCTTCTTTGACCGATGAGGCTACTTCTCTCAAGAGTATGCTGGATGCTATGGGTAAGGATTTCGATTCGCTCAAGGAGGATTCTACCGCTTCTAAAGATCAAGCGAACACGAAACTGCTCGAGCTACAAGCTGAAAATGATCGCCTTGAATCTGAGTTGCACGCCATAAAAGATCAACATGTGGCAAAGGATCAAGAGATAATTGCTCTCAACGAGAAGCTGGCACAGATGGAAAAGGCGTATCAATCACTGAACGAAGAGCATGCAGCATCCTGTGAGCAGTCAAAGTCTCAACTCCTCGAGCTGAAGGCCGAGAAGGACCGCATCGAATCCGAATTCAATACAATGAAAGATATTGAGACCTCAAAGAACGACCTTGTTGCTTCTCTTCAAACCAAGTTGAATGAAATGGAGAAAGATTATGAGTCTCTAAAGATCGAATCCACAGCCTCTCGCGAGCAGGCTAAGTCTGACTTTCATGAGTTGAAGGCAGAGAAGGAGCGGTTGCAGATGGAACTCGATGCCGTGAGGAGCACTGAAGCTTCTACCAGTCAAGAAATGGTTTCTCTAAAGGATAAGCTCGCCTCGCTGGAGCAAGAGTACGAAGCTCTCAAAGATGAATCCGCTGACAAGTTCAAAACCACTCCTCCTTCTCCTGCATGTGATGCGGACTTACCTCAAGGAAATACCATGGAGTACACCTTCATGGATGAATCTTTCGATGAGGACATGTTTTTGCCAAATGTTGACATCCCAGCGAAAGAGGAGCCGAGTGCCACCCTACCATCCACTCCCGAACCTTCTGCTAAAGTTGAACAAATCGACGAGAACCAACAGCCATCTCCCAGCAAAACCCCTTTCCAACAAAGGCGCGCATTGTTCTCTCCGAAGAAAACTCCCTCTGCAGCCACGCCTCTAGCTCAGACAACGACTGCTAAAAAGCCAGCCAAGAGAGCCACTCGTTCTTCCAAGACACCTGTCAAGACATCTCCGCTAAAGAGAGTCACTCGCCGTTCGACAAGAAACACACGCACCCCGCTTGGAAATATCAATGATTAAGCCTGCCGCAATGCTCCTTCAATCTATAACAAACAGTTGATTGACATACTCGAGCTTAAATGTGGGCCCTATAGATGAATGCAAACCCTGTTGGTTGAGAGCGTAACAACATAGACACAACCAAGATATTGGATGATTGGTTGGATAATCGACCTTGGGTAATGTAGCGTAAATGACTGAATATTATATATCATACACACTGCTCTAGCTCAAAACAATACACCTCCACCTTTGAAAAAGTTAGAGTAGTCCGAATGCCCTGTGCTGCGACGTCCTGATCTTCTTTCGCCTTGTTCACGGACCCTTTCCTTTTCATCTTCAAAATGCCTCCGCTTTACACACGATGCGCATAAACATGTCTTGAGACAAGAAGGACAATGCCATTCTGCGTCATACTTTTTGTTCTTTACAATCTCATCTATTGGAATGCCATTCGGGTTATTGTCACTTAACACATCATCACCCAACGTATACTTGGACGAGAGGCACTCAACACAAAAGAACTTTCCACACTTGTTGCCATTAACTTGCCAGTACGAGCATTTTCGATAGTGAGATGTTGTTTCCTTACAATCATGACACTTTTTCGGCGCCCTTCCAAGAGATGTTGGTTTTGAAGAAGGGCCGGCAGGAGCTGGCAATGACATGCACAATTCTGGTGGATGCTTTAGTGATGATCGCTCGATCTTGACTTTCTTCTCTCTGTTGCCACCTTTCGTATCAATGGATGGCCTCTTTGTTGGATGTCTCGGTTTGGTACTTGGATAGTCATCATTGTTCATCAGTGGCATTCCAATAGTCCTCCCTGCCGATTGGTTAGAAGTTCTATTGCTCATTCGGCGTTGACGTTTCTTTCCTGCCGTTTGAATGTTAGCATCATCATCTCTATGAGCTTTATATTTCCTTTGTGATGTTTGATTCCAAGCATCATTACTCTCCCGCCTTGCTGTTCTACGTTTTTTCTTGTCTTCACAATTGTTGTTCCGCACTTTGTACTTACCAGAGTCCCGAGATTGCTGCAGCACATCCCAGTCAATTACATCTTCCGAAATCTCTGGACCATGAGGAAGTGGCTCAGCTTTTCGCTTATAGATCAGTGCATCATGCCTTTTTTCCAATTCCGCATCCATCTGAAAGTTGGGATTGGTTTCTTTACCCCACTCTCTCAACTCTCGACGAAGTATCCTCTGATCTCTCATGAACCCTTCCTCATCCTCCTCATTCTTCTTTTCAGTCCACGCATTCCATTCATTATACTCATGGTCATTCAGTGTGTAACCCCCCAGAAGAGCTTCCGTGAGTCTTGTGAGTTCATTGATGTAAGGTGCTGTTGACTGAAGTATTTCCATTGCCTGAGAGTATGATTCTGGTGAATTATCTGGTAGAGCATCGGCACGTGAAGCTGCATCTTCAATAACGGCACGGAGTCTTCGAGCTCGGACCAATTGATTATGTAGTTTGATCTTTCTGTTAGGATCATATCTGCACACAGAAGATACATCACATAAGTCAGCTAACATCGTACATATTAAAACACATCCCGTAGCATCCGCTGCATTATATACTTACGCTTCAGTAGTGAGATTTTCGAGAGACTGGCCTAAAACTGCAATGGTCTACAAGGTGAATGTGTGTTATGAACGTGTCAGTAGACGACTAACAAAGATCACATGAACATTCACATTGAAATCATCAACTCACCCGTCCCTGCAAAAGTCTAGCTAACCGCGAGTCATTATCAACTTGAAGCTTCACTTGTATTGACGGATCGGCTGCTTCGTGAGACGCTGCTGGATGCGACATCGAGGAAGAGGGATGAGAGGCGAGAGAAGAGATGAGGGAGGAGGGAGGAGGGAGGAGGAGGGGCTTAGAATGGCGCCATTTTTTAGCTGATGTTTTGGCTGACGGCTTACGCTCAGGAGGCGATGTGCGATGATGGACGAAATAGAGATCAAATGCTGTCACTGTTGGCATTTACCAAATATTACGGAGCCTCAACGATTCTCTGAAGTACTCCTCAAGACAGTTAGAATGCTCTTCATCTTCTTGCTCCTCATCGATGGCACTCCGCCCATATTCAAATGAACATTCCTCTTTTCCCAACTTGACAGCATTCCGCTTTTCTTCCATTAGTTTCTCATTGGTGTAAGTCACAAAATCAAGCTCTCTGCGTGTCCTCATCAGCTCTTTTGAGAGTGCGTCTCTGGACAGTTGCAGACGTTCCACCTCGCTGAGCACATTACGAAATTCAGTTGATAGTCGTTCATTGTCGTACAGAAGATCAGATAACGCGTCTGCTACTTCAGCGGAGACCGAATCTGTGGCCATACTTCTCAATGCATCGATGTTTTGATTGAATGATTCCTTTGCCAATGCTTCGTTGTGAAGAGTCTGCCGCTCAAAGTGTTCTTGCTGCAAACGATGACTGTCCTTGAGAGCTTGTATCTCGTCTTCAAGCATATATATGATTTGCTCCAACTCTGTAACTTTTGTATTAAAATCTCCTTCACCAATCTCTGTACTCTTATCACTGAATTGGCGATGCCTCTGCTGCATTTGATATTGTTCTTGAGCACGTCTCTCGTCATTTAGGTTGGTGATTGTATGCGTGCGCTCATCTATCTCTTGTTGGTAATGATTTATCAATCTCATCACCTTGACTTCATTCTGTCTAAGATGTTCTTTTAATGAGCGGTTCTCACTCTTTAGGTGAGCTATCTGTTGGAGGGCCGAATCGTAGCGCTCGACAACCCTCCTCGTCTCCTCTGTTAAAGCCGCTCCAAGCATCTCTTATGTTCAGTGAATGTGAGGTAAAGGAGAACTTGGTCACAGCCTGGTTCCCTCAGAAACGGCGGCTCAGGAAGCTGCTGGATAAGTGAAGTGAATTATTTTCTGAGGGGGTTTTCCATTTTCACATTTTACGGGGCGGCGAAAATAGCGTCATCCGGGCGGCAATGCAATGGATTTGAGCGATGCGGACGATTATTATTCTGACGACGACTTTACACGTACATCGCAAGATGAGAGATGTGGGCTATCTTCGATTTGTGAAGAGCCAGTGGATTCCAATGACTCGTCCTTTCCAAAGAGAAGCATCATAAACGAAACAAGCCATCTCGACGAGCACAAGTGCAACGAAAGTTATGACTCATATTCCCTCGATGAAGACTTTGCTAGCATATTGTCCAGAGACAAAGAGCCCTCAACAGCACCACGCAATGCTGCTGTTTCTACTGATTGTGAGTGCGATGACGACACGAAAATTTTCAGCGAAGAAAAACATGTACCAGCCGAGAAAAATCACAATGAGCAATGCGAAAACGACTCTGAAAGTCAAGCTTCACGCTCACTTGATAAACCAACGACGCCCAACCATTCTACTTCTATCGATGATGGAGATTGCAATGAAGAGACGAGAAGTGATGAAAACTATATAGGCGAAGTTCAAGTGCTTGAAGGTGATGTCGCAGCAGAAAGCACCATACTTGAAACACTAGCAACCAATGACTGCAAAGAAGCAGCAAATGATTCGAATAAAGAGAATGAAGTTGACGCTGCCAGCAACAAGATGCTACCGCAGCAGAGTGTTGGCAAAGAAGGACACACAAACAGCAGATGCAAACCAAAGATCAAGAAGCCCGCACCTCTGCCTAGATGCGCCACATTGAGTACAAAATCTATGTCTATTGCTCGCAAGACGAATGAAACAAACATTGATGGTAAGACACAGATAAAACGGAAGTATTCCTTGAAGAGGCTACAAGAACTATCAAAACCACGAAAGCATCACATGTATGCCCGAAACGACATCACAAGAGAGATAAAGCAAACGAAAAAGGCTGACAGCAACAGCTTTTTAGAAAGGATGGAGTTGATGGAAACGGAACGCAGAGCAAAGGCAGAGTTTGTTGCAGGTAGGATCTACAGTTCTATTCCTGTGATCTACGGCTCTATTTTTCGTCACAACCACTCTAACCACTTTCTCTCTGTCTTGTACACAGCCGAAGCAAAATATAACTCAAAGGTCGACATTGACAAGCTTCGCTGCCCCACTTGTGGTAGAATACAATCTTATTCAGAATTCATTGGCAAATCTCTCAATTGCAAAACTGACAAGTGCAGTAAGAAAAAGGTTCAATATCAAAAGAAGACCCAGGTCAACACCTTTTTGACAAGACTCGAGAGAAGTACTCAACGTAGAAGCAGCAAGGTTGATGAAATCAGAGCCGAAAGGAGATCCTCTTTATCCACACAGTGCAAGGGAAAAAGCAGAACACAAAAGGCTTTGATGAAGAAGGTTGCCACTGAAGGCTTCATGGATCGAATGCAAAAAGACATTCATGTTCGTCAAACAAAAATATCCCGGCACGTAGAGTTGATGGACGAATCATTGCGCAAAGCACATTCATTCAAACCATACATCAAAATTCCTGATCACCTCATCAGCAATAGAAAAGGAGGCATAGTATCACTGTCAGCCCCACCTCGCCGATACACACAAAGTTTCGAAGAGCGTTTGGAAGAGTGCGACCGAAAACAAGGCAATGGTGCAACACAGAAGAATACTAAGTCAAGAGCCCCTATTGAGTTTCTGTGGAGCAAAAAGAAGTATGACGAAGGCAAGACGAAGAAACGGTTTCAGAAAGCATACATATGAACGACTGACATGAAATCAGAAATGAGGAATCCAAACATCTGGGCCATATTACTTACTATTGCTGCCATCTACTAAATAAAGAATGCTCGGCTATGTTAGACCTTTTTCTTTAATGCAAGTCCCTTCTCCAACTTCAATTGATCCATGATTTATTGAAGGTCTGTGTCTGTACTTATGGTAATAACAATGTCACATCACTTGAAATATCATCTAATTTGTCTTCCCGATAATCATTGGCAGCTCTGTCAGTTCTCCAACTTCAATCAAAGTACTTGATCCATTTATTAAAGGCCTATATGGTACTATGGTTACTATAACACATTACTTGAATATCATCTCAATGCATGAGTACTACAACAGTGACAATAGCGGCCGGCGGCGGCTAGGACCTGAGCCACAGTTGGTCTTCACGGATCTATTTGTTACCGAGGTTTTGATGTTTGATGCACATTCACCCATCACCTTAACATATTTTTAGCCAAGGGTATTGACCCTTGCTGCCCCAGTTGTGAAGTTGTCAGGATGTGTTGGTTGCCAGAGCTTTGATTTTAATTATTCCTATCAACTGTACCTTTATCTTTGGACAAGTTTTCACATTTATCTGAATTGCATGCTAAGCTATGATTAAACCCCGCAATCACTATGATGATTTACTAATCAAACTCTTGCAAAAACCTCTCTGACTCTGACCTCTTCTGCTCTTACTTAAGCTTGCTGGGGAATAACCGATTTCTTTTTAGGATCTATTGTATTTGATGCTATTAGCTCAGCCAATAATCACCAATTGCAAGTAAACTGATCTCTAGAAGGTGTTAGAACAAAACCCAGCGGTGAGTTTGCAGCTTTGTGCACTGGGGTAGGGCCCATGTTGTTTCAAAATTCTCGAACCCAGATTATGGTTATGGTCCATACTCTGAGAGGTAATAGCAGCTTCAGTTTTAATATCAGAACCAAAAAAGGAGCAAGGACATCAATCAAGGTGCATCCACAATAAGTTTGAACTATCGTGTACCGGGGTAGATACCTTGCTCTTGCTAGTCCCAATTGATCTATGGTTCACATGCAATTGATGTAGTTGCATTTGTTTATATTTATATTTATATTTATCCTTATAGTTGCAAGCATGATTATGATTAGCGATTTCTGAGACAGGCCTGACAGACTTGTGTGGAAGTCTAAGCTTAGGAAAGTTCACACATAACATTCACCAGTCACCAGGTCTTTGCCAGTACCACAGTAGATAGTGCAAAGTGCAATGTAAGAACTGAAATACCAATTTAAGTTTGAGGAGCTCTCTGGCAAGACCAAACTCTACTGGTGTTTACCAGTGTTATGCAGCCAAAATAATCAATCCCAAATGCCTCATTTTGTCAAGTAGAAGTGGAACGTCTACGTACAATCCATGAAAGTACTACACGGATGGCTGCCAATCATGCACAACCTGGGCAAGTTT
>JALLPI010000772.1:0-14951 GCA_036939935.1 Cyclotella atomus
TACTACTACTACTACTACTACTACTACTACTACTACTACTACTACTACTACTACAAGACAATACAATACAATACAAAAAGGATCAACATCAGTTTCAATCTTCCTGTTGGGTTGAGAGATGTTGATTTCAAGCAGCTGCTCGCGAATACTGGCAATGACGATAGAGAAGATGTCATTGCATCAAAGGCAATCAGGCTAGTATCCAGGCAAATCAGTAGAGAAAACAAGTCTTCGATCACTACAACCGATTGAGGGAGCTTTATGCCTTTCTGGTATAACTGCCGCTCTACAAAGGGTAGTTGGAGGACTAACGAGAGTTACAACAAGAACGAAATGTAGAGAGGGTGATTGAGTTTGAATTGAGGAAAAGATATGAAATTGTTCATGTTGTTGTTACAGATGATGTGTTCTTGACGGAAAGGCTTGTGAATCTTGGTAATGTGTTGGTTTTGAGTTACAGTCAGATGGAGCATATGTTCTAGAATTGTCATTGAATGATAAGTTAACGAACATACTGTTGTTTATCCTTTCATATATATTATATATAAAAGTTGTTGCCTGTGCACTAAGTTGTTGTTTTATCATTGTCAGCAATCTCACCCCTCTTTTTCCTGCCTTCCATTACCCGTCTCTTTTGGCCTTCCCAAAACCCAATCATTGTATATACGAACACACCAAGTGGTAAAATATTCACAATTGAGTTCTTGTGAAACGTTTGAATGGGTAGTTGTCGGAATACAATGCATGCATTGGGAGCATATGATCGAATGTCAGAAATCAGAGCCTCCATTCCTCATCTAAAATGGTGTGCAATGCCACCTCCTCCATCTTCGGTATCGTCATTTCGAAGTATTCGAGGAATGATGTTCAGAGGTACCAAGTTCTTCAAATCATCCATGCCAAACAGCACACATATGATATCTGGTGTACCTTGAGTATAATATGAACCCAGATGCTTGCTTTGTCAGCCGCAGAACACTCTTGTCTAACAATATCCATGCAATACTTTCGAATATCATTCACCTCACCACCATCCACGCCTCCATTTCTCCAATGTATAGGCTGTTGGAATTGTGAAGAAAACGTTCGAGAGGAAATACCGGTGGCTGTATTTTGCTGGTCGGTACTACGTTTTTCAACCAGCGTAGTACATCGTTGTTTTTCAATGGATCGAAGACTTCAACACTTCCCATATCAACCGTTAGAGAATCACCAATGACCAAGACTCGTATAGGATCCTATTTTTGTGGATGTTGTGTCACCTTTGCCAATAGGCTCGGTTGAGCAGCACTCCGAATACCATCCCCATCGTCTTTGCCCAACATTGTATCCTCCAATAATCTCACGAGTGTAATGATGAAGCCAATGTGGTCAGTAGATTGTGAATATTGCCCGTTATCCAAGGCAGCAGAAGTAGCAGTGACTTGTTGAGTTTTCTCAGAAAGTAGGGAATTTAGTATATGCCATCTTATTGCACTGCATCTTTGAGAGACGATTTGCCTTGATCTGGTACTGCGTCTTCATTTACTGATGAGCTATTTTGTTCGAATACTTTAGTTGATTCATCACCATTGTTGGCAACACGTTCATCTATTACATTCTGAATTCCAACAGTGGGCCCATTAGGAAAAATCAGCTGACCCCTGACATCATATCGATACTACCACAGCCCAAAATTGCTTGAGTAAACCAAAGGTTCAATGTCATTTCGTATTCCTTACACAATCATTCTCACCTATAAATAGCCACTGCAGCCTGCAGAAAACTCAAAACAACAAACACGCAGCGAGCAATGTCTCTCCTGTATCCTGAAACTTGATAGAGATCTGAATTGCCAACGATGCAATAGCACCAGCAAAATATGCAATAGCCATGATTGCACTGGATAGTGCATCTGCCACAGCAGGTAGGAATGATTGACTTGAGATCATGATGGATGTACCGCCACTATCGTGGATGGAAGGAATCGAAGTAAAAGAACTAGTCAAAACAATTGAAATTCGTCTGCTGAGATGCTTTTTGCCATTGTTGTCTTCATAGAGTTGATGAATGAGTGGTAATGTAAATGATATCTTCTTATCTTTTAAATGCACAAGAAGTACTAAATTTTATATGAAGTGATGAAGTTATAATGTGAGTGGGACATTCATGTATTTGAGTACTCCTTATTTGGCAGCTGCCTGCTGCATGTTAGTGCATGTTACATTCACGGCACGAAGGATAGAAGCAAAGAAGTGCAATGGTCACCAAAAGAAAGGCAGAGCCATCTTCGACAGAATCAAAGGCAAAGCAGTCTACTGGGAGGGCAGTGTTCTCATATGAAAATGGAGACAAGCTCGAATGGGAGCTGATTGATGGTAGAGCGGAAGGCAAAGAAAGAAGACTTTTGCAGATGGAGGCATGTGTTTGAATGTGATGGATGGAAAGACGGCAAAGCGAATGGCAAAGACAAGATGACTTTTCGCAATTGATCTGTATTTGAAGGTGAATTCAAGAATTAGGTGGCTAATGGCAACGGTGTGATGAGGTGTTGGAGTGGAGAAGTGTATTCAGGTGAATGGAAAGATGGAAAGCCTAATGGCAAGGGCAAGTACACACACAAGAACGGTGTTGTCTGCGAAGGTGAATTAAAAGAAGGGTTAGCCGATGGCAAAGGCACACACGAATATCCTGATGGAGACGTGTTTAAGGGTGAATTTAAGAATGATGAAAAACATGGCGAATGCACGTTTACATATGTGAATGGAGATGTTTTTGAAGGTGAATTCAAGAATGATGAAAGAAATGGCAAAGGATTGTGGAAGTATGCAAATGGAGATGTGTTTGAATGCAACTTTGAGGACGGGAAACGTAACGGTAAAGGAGTGAGGAAGTATGCGAATGGGGATAAATTTGAGGGTGAGTACAAGGGTTCCAGAAAGCCTGTAAATGGAGTCATGACATTTGCTTGTGGAGATGTGCTTGACTGTGAAGAATGGACCAAGAATGAAAAAGCTAACGGCAAGGGAGTGCTGAAGTTTGCAAATGTGAGTGGAAGGAGGGTGTACGTCAAGGCGAGGCCTTGTACAAGACTGATAATGGCGAGGTGTGGGTAAAGAAGCCATCGTGCTTGGTGGACTGCACCAACTGAAGGATGCTTCTAACAGCAGTATCGAATGTATGATAATGAATGAGTTATTTTAAGCTTAATCAATACCATGTTAAAGTCTCAATTCAATAGCTGGTCTAGCTGGTCATTGCATTACTGTTTTAGGAAGATAGATGAAGCACATAAGTAAACCTCATCTCCTGCTATTGTTATCTGTAGCAACACTCTTCTCAAAACTCAATCTCGGAGACAGCCTAGCACTACTCTCCTCAAACGACAATCCACCAATACCCTTCCTCTTCAACAACTTGATAGCCGGACTCATATCCTCACCGGCAGCAGCCACAATACCACGTTTCGTCGCACTCTTATCATCCGGATCCGGCGCAACAGTAGTATCCTGACAACAGGCGCAATCCACAATCGAACTGATCCAGCTGGCTACATTCTCTTTAATCCTTTCGAGCGGTGTAGTCTCCGATTGAATCCGTTGTTGTATAATGTTCTTTTGGAGTTTGTCCAGCGTACAAGCTGAGTCTGTACTCGTCGATCGCGACAACTGCGGCGGTTGTCTCAATATACTCGGCATACGCTTCTCCATTGTTGTGGGTGTCAGTACCATCGTCTGCATGGCTCCATCGATAGGGGGTATGGTTTGATGATTGGGTGTTTTTCGAGGTAACTGATTCGGTTTCAAATGAGCCGATAGGAACGCCATGAGTATATCGTGCGAATTTGCATTGTCAAAACTGAATTCCATGTAGCCGGCCGAGGAGGTATGAAGGAATATTCTGTACAATGCACTTTTACTGTGGTAGGAATCCGACGGTTTGGGTGGAGACAGTATACCATTGGAAGATCCAGTATCACTGGCTACACTGGAGAAAAAGTCAGAGCCGGCACTAGAATGTCGATTTCTGGATGGAACCTCTTGATCAACCGAAACAACATCGACAAGTGAAACACATAGCGGTTCAACAGCCGGATCCTCTTCCACAGAAAATCCACGCGAACGCAACGGAGTACCAGACCGACTGCCATCAATCTCTGCATCGGCAAACGCATTAAAAGCCGCATGAGCACCTATGCTTCGTTTCCTCATCATGGGAGTCCCACCCACACTCGATCTGCTCCGACTGCGGCTCTGCGATCTACTTCGAGAGGAGGAACGAGCACTTTCCGATCGAGTTTGACTGGGAGTGCGGCTGACGTTGCTATATTCGCGAATTAAGGGTGAATTGTCTTGTTTGGGGTTGAATGGTGTTGTTGGGGGGAGGCTGCTGCCTGCTTCTCTCTGTGATTTTCGGGTTTGGTGCAGTTGATGCAAAACGAGAGGTGTGATGAGCACACAGTATTATATTATGAAAATGTCAGACGATTCAGACAGTTGAAATGTAAACAAACGAGTCTGAAAAACATATACAAGTCACAAGACAGGAAATGCAAGTTGAGATAGCCAGCGGTACAAAGAACAGATTTCAGCTCAGAATTGAAAATGAAAGTCTCTCTCAAGTCTCTCTCTAGAGAGAGACAAACTAGAGAGAGACAAACTTCTATCTATGCATTGAATCCGAGCTCAACGAGATGAAATATGATCGTTGCCAATCCAAAAGAACAAGAGTATTTACAACAATCAACAAGTTGTTGGCAACACAAGAGGATTGCTAACTAAACAGATGAGGTTACCATGAATCAAATCCAATCTTGACAACAGAATAGTCCCCAACAACAGAACATAATACAACAAAATTGACAATGCATGAATCCAAACTTAGAGTATGAACTCACCGTCTTGGCAGCACCATTCACCAAACTCCTAGGAGGACTCGCCCCACTATTACCACTATCAGCAGCCTTGCCAACCCATTCCCCCTCTTCTTCATCATCCATCTCCAACCCCACCGCTATTGTTCCTATAGTAGTCCCACTCCCTTTTCTATCATATTTCACGTCACCACTACCAGTTATATTATCACCACTAGTTACACCACCACCATCATCAGTTTTAATCACCACATTCTCACCCTCCAAACCCAACCCCTGCACGACACTAAACTCCCCTCTTCCAACACTCCTCGATCGATCCCTCCTCCTACTTAAAGATCTAGTAGAATCCTTGGGTATAAATGGAGGATGGTTGAAGGAGCGTTGTCGTCGTATCAGTTTGGTGATTTGCAGTGCTGGCCCCTTGCTTCTGCTCTTGTCTCTACCATTGCTGCTATTACTGCTATAGCTGCCATGATTATTATCATTATTATTATTGGTGTCACCACCATTGGACAATCCGACAATGCATTCGGAACAGGCATCGAATTCCGGATCGATGGAGCGGGGGGAGCGTCGGTATCGGCATTTTATTTGAATATCCATAATATCTGTGTGATAATGTTATAGAGATTTGTAGAAGTAGCTCTCTGGAGGATCTATTATTTGCCTGCCTTTGGATTAAGAAGTCTGTAACTGAGGCAGATAATGATGAGGGGGGGGGGGGGGGGGGGTGTCTCTAGTGGTCAGACTTTTATCGCGGCGGATCCCATGGTTCATTTCATTTCACCTTCGTACCAACGCTGTGGTTGTGTTGGAAGCAGGGGCATAAAAAAACGGCACACTCTTTCTTCTCGTGATTTTCGTTCATGCACTTACTACCAATTCCTACAAGAATAGGTACTTTTATTCCGTTGCAAGTTTCTGTGATTCTGTGCCAACGTTAGGTGGAGTCTTTTAGGGAGTGAGATGTGTCTTGAGGAATGGAAAAGAATGGGATGGAAGGGGAGTGTTGGATGGACTGACAGAATGATGGGTGGAGTGTTTATTGACAGCTGTTCTTCGTATCGCTCACATTTTGATTTTGACCGCAACACAAAGCTCTAGCAGCAGCCCATAATTAATATCACAAACACAAACCAGCAAACACCAACATACATCTTCGCCACCCGATCCAGCTATCACAGACAACTCATCAACAGCAAAGTCTGTTCCCGGATGCCATTCATGTTGTGCAAACCTAAATATTAGAAAGAGTACAAATGCAGCAAACTAAAAGACACGCCCGTCAATTCGGCGACAATGTCAATCCATCCAAGCCAAAACAACAGAAGCGTGCTACGATGACAAATGTCAGTATCGGAAATGACGAAAATCACTGTCCCAATGTCACCTTTGAAAAGTGTAGCGTTAGGGCCATGGTCAAGAAATTGGATGCACGTATTGTAAAGGGGAGAGTTGATGCAGATAAGTTCAATGCTGTCAACAGACAGGTGGATGATACAAAGAAGGAGACAAGACGTAAAATTATGCTTCAGGAACGTCGTATGGAGAAGATGTTTCAAAAGAATAAAGACCCGATGAGCAGTGTCAGCGACAGCGGTGATGGTGTCGAAAGGAGATTATGTGACGATTTTACCAAAGAGGCCATCAGTATTGATACAAACCATCGACATGTTATGAGAGGGGAAAAGGAGATGAAATCGAATGATATGACAACTCACGAGAGTACTACTTCCATGAAACAAGACACGACTACCGGTTCTCCCTCTTTTATTATACAAACACTTCTCTTGGGACTGATACTGTACGAGGTACAACTCCATTGCAGTGATACGGCACTCTTGCTAAATACAATGATGCATCATGTACGATACTGTTTCGAGGTGCTGTTGAGGTTGATTGATTCTTCTCATGTGATATCGTGGAATTTATTGATGTTTCGATTGTTGGTTGAGTTACGCCAACAAGTTTTTCGTGTAGACGGCTTTTATTCTTGGGACGAGATGCTACACTTGGTGTTTGTTGGGGCTTTTGCTATGAGAGGCATGTATTTGGCTTTTGTGTGGGCAAGGAATTGTTCTGGGCAAAGGCCCCAGTGCAAGTTGCACTTTGTGGCGTTGATGATGTGTTGGCTTGTAACCGTTCCCTTGTACAACAAATGCAATACAGAGTCAAGTCGATATTGCACCTTTACTTCCACAAAAACAATGGTCAGCCCCAGATATTCATGGGTTGATATCACCGTGATGCAGTTGTACAAATCAATGTCTGCTGTACTCAAATCAAAGATCAAAGGCCGCCTTATCAAAGAGGCAAGGCATGCCTTTATCAACCCGTTCAGGTTCCACGGCCGTTTAAAGAAACTATTCACAATCGTTCGATGGGCCAAGTTCCTTGCACCTTTGATAGGAACATGCAACAAGCTTAGGGGGCACATCTTGGATATGATGAAGAAGAAAGGTCAACATCTCACCTCCAAAACCGCGCACAAGATGTGGTCAGATCTTGTAGAGACATTGACATCACAGTCGAAACAAGAGAAGGCGGTACTGCATCTCCAAAAATGTTTCAGGGAACGTAGAGAACGCAAGGCCAAACGAAGGATGGAGTTGATAATTGCCTCTCAGCGCCCCAATGCACAACATATACGCAAACATCTGCGTGAGGAGCGAAACATATCCAAATCCAAGTTGATCAAGATGGAACAGCTTGATAGTGAACGGCAGCTTAGGCGACAGGTGTCGGAACAGGAGAAGGATGATATAGTCAGATATAGGCAGTCGAGAAAACAAGATAAGAAGAGGCTGCTGCTAAGTCCAAAGACTGCATTTGCAGTAGGTTGGAAGTACGTGGCAATAAGCTGTGTGATTTTGGAGGTTTCGCAAATGATATTTGCACCATTTTTATCGGGAGAATTGAAGAAGATGCCTCTGGATAAGTTTCTGTCGGTGGTACTATTTGCATCTTGTGATTACAAAAAGGCATCTAGCATGTGTGCCACTTCTCCATGGAAGCACCATTGGTTAATGGCAGTACACGTATTTTCACGCTTCATGGTTCCGTTCGTACACGCGGTCTGTTTCTTTGACGTATTCGTCACCTTTTTTACTGGTGAACTTACTTCATATGGAAAGCTTGTGCCGAAACCATTCTTTGCCAGGTACATCTTACCGGGTATTGGATTGCAGTTGATTGTTAACCCTACCATGTTGGCATTCAGTAAGTTGGTGAAGAGAGCCATCATCCACTCGTTTCATGTTGGCCCAAGTCTTTGCTTTCACTTGATGCTGGTTTGCCTGCCACTTGTACATTGGTTATATGATGTGCTGCTGGATGTTGTAATTGACTTTGTGGACAGGCAAAACAAGATTCTATCAAACCGATCACTTAACATCTTTTAAATGGATGTACTACTAGAGAGAGAAATGCGTAGTGTTTAGATGAGAATTGAACAAAGTGCGTGATAAATGAGATTACTCAGTGTCTAGTGCCGATGTTAGATATTACTATGTGAATGTATGCTTTGTAGTTTTGATACAACTCAATGTTGCTCTTTCTTTTTCAGGAATATGAATGTGAGACTATGATCTTGTGTTGGTCAACTGACATACTTGAAGTTGTGATGATTTGTATATACTTGTTGATGTAAAGATACTTATCATGATATTTGATGCTGATGAAATTCGTTTTCTGTGCATGGTAGCTGGTAGCTTGACTGGATCTCTACCACAGCTGGAGGTCAACGTGATTTGACAGTAATATGACGTTTGTTGAAATGCGTAGACCTTCATTGATCTAGGGAGAAACTGGGACATGGTATGGGTTGGAGCCATGCCACACTTGAGTCTTCTGATAACTTGGGTAGCCTATGGCGTAAATCCTATTACCACACTCATGAACCTCGCTGGCATCACAGCTAATACCCAAATCTCCCAGTTGAGAGTGCACAGCATCCTTGAAGACTTGCAATGGATCTTCTTGGAGTAGCAAGAAACGATTGATGGATCGAATTGCACACATGACAGACGCCAGTGCTACAGTGATTGGGCTGAAAATGCTGCAGCTGTAGTGAAGAGTGGCAAGCTCAGTCAAAAGCACAGCCTCGCGGAGCACATCACACTGATAGTTGTGAAAAGCCACATCATTTGAATGCACTCCCAGATGAACTCGCAGGATCGAAAGTAAATCTCTCACAATGGAGGCCGGTGTAGGAAAGAGCAGGTTCCATTGGAGCGCGTACAAAATGTTGACTTCGGCTGCATGAATCATGGCTGTTGAGTAATTGGGCAAAAACTCAGCAATAGATGGGATTTGATGATGTCTACCAATTCGGGTCTTGATGGCCAGAGAGAGGGCGATGTAGCAATACATTTCAAAATGGAAGGGCGTGTCGCCGCACTGGCAGAGCTTCGGCACCCACTTCATCAAACAGCGATCGAGAATGTTGGCTGCAATACTAACTACCTCACTATCAATCCCATACTGATTGGCATGGCTGTAGAGAGTGCTGAGGTTGCAGCCTCGGACGAGGATCACCTCAAGGGCCCAGACTTGGACGTTGTGAAAGGGACTGGCGAGAGCACTTGAGAGGTAGTCGGTGACTGCATATTTGGCTGAAGAAGCTTGGATGTGACTGAGGCGCTCTTTGATTGTTGCTAATGTTGGCGTGCCGTGTGAGATATCAATTGATGATTTGCAAATATCTATTGATCACAAGATGTGTCAATCAAACAAGAAACAAAAGATATGCGCAGGTGTGTTCGATGGCTAGATATTTCAATTGCGCAGCCACTGTCTATCCACACATGTCGACATTCCGCAGCCAGAATCAGAGCATTCCTCTCGAATGATTTGAACAAAGTACCAAACAGCAGCATTGGCTTGCTCGAGATCCACCTAGCCGAACGCTGTGTATAATCAACACCACGACATCACACCCCGGAGACAGCAAAGTCACATACCGATATTCATTTTTCAACACTCTGACAGAGTAGCGGAATGTGTGTATTGTGTGATAGCAATTCTAATATTGTGGATCAACAGAGATTCGGGCGTGGCATCGGGCGTCGGAGTTCGCTGGCTCGCTTGGCAAGCTGTCATCAACGAAGAAGAAAGAAAATCTGCGTGGTCAAGAATCGAGATCGAACTGGCGGGAAATCGAAACTTTCACTCCTCATCTCTCTTCTCTTCCTACCATATCTCTTCTCTAGGATAGCGGTGTAGTGTGGGAAGATGCCATAATACATAGCATTATTTGACAGGAAGACTCGTAAACTTTTTGTGCTATACATTTTCAACTCTCTAGTGAACAACAACTTTCAGTGCAATCAGAACAGAAACCTATATCTAACGATACTCGGATTTACTGAAAGGCAGGCTCCTTCTCTTCTTCCTTCGCCTCAAACTCTGCCTTCGCGACAGCAGGCTTCGCGACCGCAGGCTTTGGAGATGGTCCCAAGAATGCCTCGGGCATGACACTAGAGTGGTGGTGGCTGATCTTCCACTGCCCATCCTCCCAAACGTAGACGAAGGTGTATCTTCCCTTTACCTTGTCTCCGGTGGCACCCATGGTGAACTCATAGATTCCTACATCTTGACACCAGTCTGTAATGAGAAGGATAAACAGCAATATATGTTAGATGTTGAGTACGTGGTGATTAAGTTAGAGAAAAAACCTGACTTACTGTTTCCAATGGTAACATTGGACTCCAAGATCTCGCCTTGTGGCTTCTTCTTCAAGAAGCTGACAAAGTAGTCCTTAATAAGAGCATAGTCAGTGCGAGGAACATCACTGACTGTTGGGAGGAGAACAGCTTGCTTGGCGTATCTTGAGGCGACGGCATCTGGGTCTTCGGTAGCAAGAGCCGAGTTCCAAAGCTGGAACAGGTTCTTAACTTCTTCCTCGGTGATAGCTTGGGGCTTGGATGCCTCGGGCATGACAGAGGAGTGGTGCTGAGAGATCTTCCACTCGCCATCCTCGAAGACATAAACGTAGGTGTAACGTCCCTTGACTTTTTGGCCGGTAGCTCCCATAGTGAACTCGTAAATACCAGCATCCTGAGCCCAGTTGGTACCAATGATGATATTCCCAGACTCGATCTTGCCTTGAGGTTCGAGCTTAAGGAAGTTTCTGAAGTAGTCGACAATCATGGGGAAGTCAGTGCGAGGAACATCGGATACAGTGGGGAGCAGTACTGCCTGCTTTGAGTAGCACTCAGCAACCTTGACAGGATCTTTGGTGGCAAGAGCGTTGTTCCACTTTGTGAAAAGTCCGCGGATCTCTTCTTTGGTAACTGGCTGGGCGGTAACAATTCCTTCGGGCATGATGCTAGAGTGGTGGTGGCTGATCTTCCATTGGTCATCTTCATAGACGTAGACGAAGGTGTATCGTCCCTTCACTTTCTTTCCGGTAGCGTTCATGGTGAACTCGTAGATACCAACGTCCTGGCACCAGTTTTTTCCTCTTGTTACATAGCTTTCAATAATCTTTCCTTGGGGCTTCAACTTCAAGAAGTTGACAAAGTAGTCCTCGATCTCGGCAAAGTTAGTCCTTGGGGTGTCGCTCACAGTTGGGAGGAGAACGCCTGCAAAGAACAGATGCAATAATAGTTAGCTGCCACGTGCTAAAACATTTTCTATAAAGTAGAATGTATTGTATTGACTCACCCTTCTTCGCATACCTCGTGGCCACGGCTTTGGGATCCAAAGTGGCCAGCGCATCATTCCACAAGTTAAACAGGCCTCGAACCTCGTCATCGGTGATAGGCTTGCCCATGGCAATACCCTCGGGCATAACTGAGGAATGGTGGTGTTGGATCTTCCAAATGCCATCTTCTTTGACGTAATTGTAGGTGTAACGAGCTGCAGATATGGTGTTGCAGATGGAAGTTGTTAGATTAGTTCTCATGTGCTCTGATTTGCAAAAATAAATGTTATCATGCTCACCTTTGACCTTGTCTCCAGTAGCTCCCATGGTGAACTCGTAGATGCCAGTATCAGATGCCCATCCGTCTCCAATGTTGATCTTACCATCAATGATTTTGCCTATTATGAAGGTGAAGCAAGACAAGAAGAGGGAGTTAAGTCACTTAACATTTGCAAATATGGTTCAATTAAAGTGATATCAAACCGTACCTTGTGGCTTCTTGAGGAGGAAGCTCTGGAAGTAATCATTTACAGAGTCGAAGTCGGTACGTGGTTGGTCAGATACGGTGGCGAGGAGAACGGGGCTCTGTGCATTGCAAAAGAAACAAATGTGAGAACACATCATGTGAACATTGACCGCGGCAACATACTAATGCACAACACATAACAACAACACGAAACGTACCTTGGTGTACCTATTGGCAACGATCCTTGAATCACCAGTAGCCAAGGCCTGGTTCCAGAGCTCAAACAAGGCTCTGACTTCCTTGGGAGTTATATCTCCTTTAGACTTGGCTTGAGAGTTAATGCTCTCGGAACCCTTGCGCCAGCGTGAACCAAAGAGGTTAAGCTCCGTGTTGCTACGAGAAGTGACAACGGTGGGCGCGGAGATGATGCCATTGGAGGAAGAACGGACGATTTGAGCGGCTGGAGGTACAAAAGCCGAAGCAGTGGAGACGAACGCAAGGAATAGAGTGGCAGAGGTGAACTTCATCGTTGATTGTGTATGTAGATGGTTGTTTCGATTGTTGGTGTTAAAAAAGTGAGCACCGCAACAACAAAGCTAGATATGGCATTGCTTGAAGGGAAGACGAGGAGAGTGTGTGGGCTGTGCTGGGTTACGTCGGGAATGACAGCAAGATGACGATCCGAAGGAAGGGAACTGGAGCATATACGTCACTGATTTTGTCAGCAAGATCTGTTTGTGCATAGGAATCTGTATGGTGCGTCAGTGCATTGGTTTCAACAGCTTTTCATCGTCAGCAATACGTTTTTGATCGTGTGAGCTGTCACAGGCTGTCACTGTCACAACAACAAAAGTATCATATGTTGCTGTTACCTGTTACCAGTATTAGCTTCCAATAGGGCAATGCCATAATCCATTATGACTAGTAAGTGCTGTGCACTCGATCGATAGATAAAAAGTGGAAGTGGAAGTGTATGGTGGTATGAGTGGTCGGGCAGAATAAGAGATTTAGTTGATTGCTGGTGGGGTTGGTGTAGTGAAAAGCGAAAGTGAGGGTTGCTTTGGAGTTGGAATTTTGAGCTATCGTTGAGTACCAGTTTGATGCCCGTTTCGTACCCGTGCCTTGCCCAAAATGTGGGTAAAATATCCTCTTCACGCAGCAAGAAACAACCGTAGTACGGTGTGTTCCATTTACACTAGCATACCCATTTGCACCCATTAAAGTACCCTGTGCCCGTATCCGGACCCCTGGTGGGCAGTATCGGGGATACCGCGGGTGCTGAAAAACCCTTTTTCTGCCCCTCTGGTGTGTCTGTTTATGGGGCTTTCTGAATGTGGCGGTAATGCGAGAATTGCTAGTGTATTATGATTCACTTTTGTGTTGGCAAATTATGGAAGTTCTTTTCTGAGTCTGGGTGTATTGATTTGATCTCTAGCAGTAGCAGTAGATAGCAGAGACTATCTGCATCTGGGCTTACTAAGACTTATGGTTGGTGGCTTAGCCAATGGACCATGAGACTTGAGAATAAGAACAAATCAAAATGAATACTTTATGCAACCACTGAGAAAATATTGTGTTGGATTTGGTTGGATTGGCCATCCACACAATAAGAATGAAAGATCAAAAGCGTGAATATTGCCCAACGACAAACAACAACAAGCCAGTATTCACCATCACCATTCAAAAGTTATAGTCAAACTGCCCAACCTATTGTTTAGACCTCGATTGTTACTGTGTTCCAAAACAGACAATGATGATGTTGACAATGAAAAGAAAATTTTTCAACAACCATTGTGTATTTTGTAAAGCAACTATCACTATAACTATTCTTTCCAATTTCAGTGACAACATTACAGTGATCATGTTTGTTGTCTTCACACAGTTTTGAAAATTAGAATACACCATACAATGGAGTTGTTGTTGTCAATTGTCACTTTGGCAATCAAACTGGTACATGACCCACAATCAACACATGCATATGAAGTACTCTGGAGAGAAAGATATTTGCTTGTCTACTAGCCACATTACCAGTGCTTGGAAAAACACTGCCCGATGAGAAACATTTTCACCAATGCAAACGGTTTCTTTTGCCTGTGTAAGGTTGAAATCTGGCTCAAACTGTTTGAAATTTCAAATAGTCTTTTGTTAGAATTGAAACCATTTTAAGGTTCCCAAGCAGAAACCTTGAAAAGATTTGGCCAAAGCTGAAGCATAGCATTGTTACCTAGGTAGTATTTTTTGAGCACTGGAATAAGTAGAAATAAAATATACATTTTGATGCCCTTATTATCTATGTTGATGTTCCCACGCCACTGTAGATTGACCTTCATGGAGTATAATTGCCTTGGTGATAAGCTAGCTTTTGGCTCAGATTATGTGAGTTACTGTTATTGAAGTTTGTATTTGACTCTGCAGTAACATGAGTTGTGACATCCTTTGTTTGACCTAAATGGAGTGCATGAGGCAGTGCAGCAGCATTTGATGGGTCAACATTGCCTTCAGAAGTAAGCCTTTGGCTTGGATTTTGAGTTACAGTGCCTTGAATTTAGTCAATCTTCAATACATGGAGCAGTCTCTCATGTCCAATGGAAAATGGTCATACACATGACAAGTAGGTGACCCCTGAAAACAAGACAAATCTCTACGCGTCTGGCTGAGGGTGCCATATTACAGTTGGCTGGATATTTACCCAATGTAACTGCTTTATGAAACTTGCAGTCATTCATTTGTGTGCGGCCGGTCATGACAATGACCTCATCATCAAAAGATCGATAAAACACTGTGCTCATTTCAACATGCTTTGTTTTGTCTGTAGTGATCTGGAGATAGCTCTCTGGAAAGGAGCTGAATTTTGTTACGCCCTCATTCTTGTTGGTCTCATAGTCGTTCTTGTTCTTTGCCACCCATGCTGCAAGCCTCGCTGCATTGGTATCACTGGGTACAATGGGTGGAGCGTTCCTTTCAGCAGAAAGCTCTTGTGGAGA
>JALLPI010000773.1:0-14941 GCA_036939935.1 Cyclotella atomus
ATTCCGATAAGAATTATTATAGTCGGAATACTGTACCAAAACTCGATCGTAGTGTACTTGAAAAATACCTACAACTAAATCAACAAGCCATCTCTTTCCACCTTGCTTTGCTATTGACCACGTACAACTCACAATCACAAAACACCAGTAACAATATGAAGAACCAAGCACTGATTGCTCACACACCAAGAGATAGTCGTCCCGATCCTAACAACATGTTGATCTGAAGCGAATTATTGTCGTAGATAGCAAGTCACACATGCATCTGTCGTAGCCACAATATTTGTAAACAAATGTAGTAGCCTTGAATGTATATAATTCAGAGCTGTACCAAAACCTTCATGACTAGATATGAGGAAAAGACTGTCTAACTTTAGAAGACAAGCTTCATCAAGGTTGAGGAGCCCATCACAAACCATCACATCAGAAGCATGTAATTCCTTAAATGGATCAATGGATTGATCTTTTCATATTAATGCTACCGTATGGATAGACATGGGCTTGTCTTCTAAAGTTAGTGGACGAGCCTTTGAACATATCTAGTCATGAAGGTTTGAACATTTGAACAGGAATCCAAATCCAGAGTCAGAGTCACGTCATTCAAGGCTACTACTTTTGTTTTACAAAAATTCTCCGACCTATGGTTAAATGTAATCGTGGCTGCAACAAAAACTACTACAACAACAACTTGACATATGCCAAGGTTCTACCTACTTTAAGTACATCTTATCTACTTAAAACGAATTGAACTTCAACTTGAACTTCAACTTGAACTTCAAGTTAAGAGCCATGAAATAATTCATTCATGGCTTGTTCATGGCTGATTCATGCAGCCGATCCTTCAGCCATGGCAGCATAAATGCCATGGCCTAAAACTGAACCAAGTTGGCATTTTTAATCAGTCAAAGGATTCATCCTCCGACTGATCAATCCCATCAATGTACATGGGACGTTGGCTACATTATTTGTAGCCATTTCTACTTCATTTGTAATCTATTTTAAGGCTCACAATTTACAATTCGAATCAACTTCATTTTACTTTAATTTCTACATTACATTGTTTTGCTGGCTCAAGAAGCTTAGGTCACAGCAACAGGTTTTTTTGAAGATGTGATGGTGGCTATACTGATCCTTGTTGTTTTGCCATTTGTCACACATGTTTGTGAGGCTTCAACTGACAGTAGCACAAAACATGCTCTCTAGAGACATGTCCATTGACAACATATAGTTCTTCAGACAAGCAACTCAAAAGAGCTGTTCAAGCTGAAGTGTAGAAGGGAGTACTGATGTATTTGGCTTTGATTGACATATGATATCTTATACTGATAGCTCTCTTCTCGGGACACCACTGACACCTGACACCAATATCCTCATGATCACGATCTTGGTCAAATTAAGGCCATAGAACCCCATAGACTTCATCTTCGTTCATCTTGAGAACCTCAAGATGTTTTATGAATGGCCTTAAATGTCGGGAAGCAAAAGGGCTACATGAAAAGTGAAGTGTCACGGTGCCCATTATGAGTACGCATCCAGATATGCAAGGAGACATTTCTAATTGGCTTCTTTACTTGAAGAGACACTTTTCCTATTGCTCATCGCAACTGACTCCCATAACCACTGAATCTAACGCTATGGTGCCATAGTTAGATCATGGTCAAAAAGAGGATGTGGGCTTGGATGTTAGATGAATACTTTCTACACATAAAGGTAATCACCACCCTCGACCCTACACGACCTCTCACCTCGCCATTATCGATGCAATGAAGCGGAGCAATAGGGCATAATCGGATTGCCCTCACGCCCCATCAACTTCCATCGCAGGACAAAGATAGTATACTACAAAGTCAAACGCAGAAGTATCTCGCTATAGAAGTCGCACTTTAGAAGAAGTTGCTGCGCAGTGCGCAGGGAAGAGATAATGACATCTATATCCAACCGAAAGTTTTCACTGTGGCTCATGCCACAAGAACAACAAATGACCAAACTCAAAGTGGAGCAGGCTCGTATACTTTCTCAAAATCCCGCCCTGCCATCATTCGAGCCGCATATTACATTGATTGGCGGGGTTGAAATATCTACCTGCTGTGACGTGCAAGAGATTCAATGTCAAAGTAACGATTCTGGGGGCAACAACATTGACGAAGAAGCTGCAAAAAATGTATTGGCGAAATTGCAATCTGCATTCGACGGTTTTGGCAGCATAGAATGTGAATTCGACGAAGATCAAGGAGTAAAGGCCATGATTCATTCAGACGGAACTGTGAAGTGGAATCAAGCTTCTTTAGCAATTGTAAAACAAACGAAACAATATACCAAAGCGATGGATACTGCAGACAAGGCTTTATTCGTATCAAGCTCCACAAAGTTTGAACGACACTACAGAGAGCCTGTGCTGCAGCCGCACTACTCGATTATATATACGGACGATGCATCACTCGCATTGAAGTTGGAGAAGACGTTGAAATGCCCATCTACATTTACATCCACAACTATTGCAATGTGGTGGACGGATCCTCCTACTTTAGAAGCTGTTGCGGATAAGTGGAAGTTCGTTGGTAATATTTACCTGGATAGATCGAAGCTTTAGAAAGTGCATGCGTTAACACACTTATTAATCAATCTTTGGCACAGCATACATTATTGTACATGGTTTGTTATATAACACCATCATGCTAAACGATATATGCAAGGCCATGATGTCATCAGTCATTTCTACAGTCAAGGACATATTCCTTAATGCAAACATTGTCACCGCATCCCTCCCCATCGTCAGCTTCATTCTGAATCAGATAGATTACGGCACCGTACCCGCTCAAACAATCTCTCTCCAGGGCACTCACAAAAGCTTTCCCACAAACTTCAACAAGCTCCTCTGCTTCCAAGTTGGGTCTCCATAGCGCCTCTGCTGTTCCGTGTAATGATCGGGATGCCACACCTGAACATACATATGTGGATGATGAAGATCTTGCACCAAGCATATCTGTCGTGCATAGGTATGGTCTATGAATTGTTTTGTATCGTTTGTCTTTGTGTATGTTTGTTTCTATTGCTTTGCCAGATGATTGAGTAATTTGTTGCGTGTATGCAGATGCTGCAATTGCCTGAAGATGCTCAAGGGAATCAATCACCAACACCTCCTCGTTGTCATCGGAATATATTGGGACCGAGACACTTTCTAACCCAACAATTACAGGCTCGACATAATACGGTGAATTGCGCCTTCGATACAATAAATGACTCATGAACATTGCTATTGCACGAGGACTCTTCTTTTTAGATGTTGCAATAGTATCATCGAAGCCCATGCAGCTACTCCTTCTCATTTTGCGTGACAGCAGGATGCTCATTTCTTCTGCAAAGCTGATACCATCGCCATACAATCCAGTCCATGCCATCAGTGTGTTGGAATCGGGCAGTAGCGTGATTCTTGTACCGCCGCTGATGTCAGAATTGGAGATGGTCTGAAATCCCAAACCGAAGCGAGTATCGATGGCAATGGCTACGGAGTTGCGTCCTGCCATGGCCAGGATGGATCCTCCGTTGAATTGGGTGGGATCAGATCGCTGAGCGAGGCATGGTGAAAGACAAGAGAGCAGTGTGATGGATAGTGTGGAGAGATGCATAGGTAGAGAGGAGAAAGAGGAAGAGAAATGAAGATTTCATCCCGCCAAATTTACCTATATATTATTTTAGATTCTCAGACACCTCTAACAATAAATCAAGCGTCCAAAACGGTAAAATGAGGTCCTCGAGGAAGGCCCTCGCCTTCTTTGACTTATTGTTACTTCTTGCAAAAAATTGCGATAGCTCTCTCTAGAGAGAGAGAGGAAGCCATTTCGAGTTCGAGATCTTTTATCGCTGCCACGGATGTGGGAGGAGAGGGCGATCTTCCTTGCAAACTTTGTTAATATGCATAGAGAGCTATCCGACTGGAAGGAGTTTCGAGTTCGAGATCCTTTATCGCCTGCCGGATGCGGGAGGAGAGGAAAGATCTTTCTTGCACAAACAAGTTTAATATGGCGCAAGAGGAAGCTATTCCGACTGGACGGAGTTTCAGGTTCGAGATCTTAAATTATGAGCGTGGCTCCCGATATGCCACGAGCGTGGCTCCGATATATGCCACGAGAGCAGGTACTTCTGCCATGTTGTTGTGAAAGTTGCTAACAGCCATTGCACAAGCTCATAATTTCGAGGATCTTCCAAGCAATCGAGTTAAATCCAACAACATTCCAGTCCAATGATGTTTATTCGGTCTACCGTTCTATTGGGAGCAGCGTTGTTTTGTTCCTTCACCGCTGGAGGGAGTGCAGAATCAGTTCAGGTAAGATTTATTTCGTTTGTGTGATCTGTATTTTTTTGCAGCCTTACTTATAATCTCCATGCGTATTTACTACCTGCAGGATGGATTGAGTCCTGAAGTATTGTTCGGTCAGGATGAGAGCAGTCCTGAGGTTCCCGAGGTTCCTACAGATGTAGACCCAACAGCATTCAATTGCTCGTTTATCGAAGATATTTTCGCTGAGGATCCCGAAGCCTTTACGGGTACCAAGTTCGTGGAAATACAAGACAAGTGTAAGGAAGGCGTCCTCAAGACTCCCGAGGATGTAGCTGCGATAATTGAGGACGTTGCAGCGCCCAATCCTAGCATCGACGAACAGATTGTAGGAATTGCTGACGGAATCTGTGAGCTTGTGTCAAAAGGAGAGATCAATCCTGATGCTGACGTCAGTGAGATTAAAGCAGCGTGCCTTGCCGAGCCTCGCGATGATGACGCTGTTGTTGACGCTGCTAGCATACTCCAAGCCAAGATGGCCCCCAAGGATGAAGTAGCAGATGCAGAGTTGGAAGAGACGTGCCTCAGCATTGCTGCGAACCGCGACAAGATTGAAGCAGCCCTCTTGGTTCTTGCCGAACGCTCATCTGAGCGAAAACTCCAAGATGATTCAGGCAATGAGACTGCTCCAGTTACCAGCTTCGTCATGGCGACCGAGATGCTAACTATGTATGACTGTCTTTGTGACCAGTCGAACCCTGATAACCTTGGTTGTATGAAGAAGGCCATCAAGTTCGCTGAAACCGTTGCTCAAGCTGTCGACGAGCAGGCAGCCACTGACTTCAACCCAGAACGTATCTTGGATGACATCGAGGAGACAGTGGAGTTGGTGAAGACACATGCTAGTCACTTAAGGCACACAGAATATGGCAGCAATGATGTGGATTTGAGCATTGAACGGGCTCTATCAGAATCAAGTGTTGGTGTGTGCGACCCTCCAGGAATTTCAGACACATGGCAAAATGGCGGCAAGAAGTTGTGTCTTTAGTAAGTCAATCGCCTGTATCCTGTAACTATGCTTCCATTACTCCATCACTCATGCTATATCCTTGCTTGTGCCCATATAGCGCCGGTGATGTCTTCGGTAAGTTCATTTTTATTCGAACTTTGGTGTCGATCTGGATCTTACTAAATCACCTTTTTGTTTATTCCTCAGAATGCGAAGTCAACTGGAATCCTCAAAGCTCGAGTTGCTTTGCCGTAGAATGTGGTGCCGGGAAAGTTTTGCAGGTAAGATTTTTGTTTGATTAGAGTACCAATCCTGTACATCTTGTCTCAAGTTCCCGTGCCCATTCTGTGTATCGTAGATTAAGGGAAGTGTGCAGTTGTGTTTTCCTGGACCCAACATTAACATCGAGATCAAGCTGATGAGTGTTCTTTTATATGCACCACTTTAGTCGCCCATTTGATGCAAAATCTGATAAATTTGTCGTTCCGAAGTGCATTTCAGTGATCAGTGAAATCCTTGAAGCGATAGGAATTTGGGTTCCTGGTGCTGAGAAGTTCTTCAATGGTTTTAATATTTACTCAGGGTGAGCACGTAGCACCTTATTTAGGAGATGCCTTTTGACCTCATCTTCAGCTAACGCACCATCTCCCTTCTGATTACTCAGTTGTTACCGCCTAGCTCTTGCTGAGTACGATATTGCAAATAATCGTCTCATGGTGACTGTTGGGCCACTCAAGCGTTGGGTTGTCCTTAATGTTTTTGTTAAGGTTGGCGGATCAGCTGCCTTTCGTTTCAAAGGTGACTTTTTTATTGTGCTTGAGGTTGTACTTATCTCGAATACAAGCAGAACAGCAGAACTAACCAGATGGGTTCTTTGTATCTCTTACCCAAATGGTACCTTAGGGAGTGGTTGTGCATACCTCGACAGCATAGCTTGGGCGTCTTATGAGCTGGCTGCCAATTCTCGTGACATTCATTTTGGAGAAGTATCTAAACCGGATAACTTTTGGTTCTCGGGTTTCTTGTATAGCTTGATCGCAAGCCAAAATCCTGGTTGGTGCCCTATCAGTCCTCCCCGTTGGGCCCTTTTCCAGATTTATGTTGGTGTCGAATTGGAATGGTTTTGGGGTCATCTCGAAACCCATGGGCATTGGGAGCCATGGAAATGGACTTGGGAATCTGGTGTCAGCTATACAAATATATACAGCTTTGAAAAGTATTTCATTGCGAAGTAGTGATATCAGACGGGTGGAGATCATCTTGAATCAGAGGAGCGAAGCCCATTCTTGGCTTGTGGTTTTCTTCGGAGTTCTTCTGTCCCTTTTATCACAACCAAATAACTTTCTAGGATTAATTACGTCACATCAATACTAAGACACGATTAATGCTTCTTTCACTGATGTAGATTTTTCACGATAGATCATCGATGTGATCATACTGAATAAAGTTTTACACAATCTGATAGAAAAGTATTAAGTATTGTACCAAACAACGACGTCATTTATAAACTCAGATTACTCATGTAATCTGAAAGCATTCTAATACTAATGTGACGCTTCAGCAACACGATCTCTAACTCTACCAAACAACTAAGCTTATTATACATCGTAACACATCACTTATGTCAACATCTCTTACGGATCCCTAACTCCACTCACTCTACGAGAAGAACCGCCACCCATAAGACTAGAATCTGCACCCGTCTTTCTCGGACTTCGCCGATACGATACGATCGATCCTTCATCCAATACACCGTTTGTCTACAATCATGCACGCATGAGCAGTATAGCATAAGCGATCACGTGTGATCACACAATTTCAACAATGCAACCAACAAAAAAGACACACAAACTCTCACCCATTTGCCATCCTGAACCAAACCATGATCATACGTCATCTCACCCATTCCATGGGGCATATTCACATCATTGACTTCACCGGTATACCGTCCAGGATCACCATAATAATCCACAAATCGCATGGCCTTGACCTTTTTCGTTTCGAGTAGGACGGGAAAGACATCTGTGTACATTTCACGATAGTCGTCAATTTGCTTCTTGATGGATTGTGGTTGTTGTTGGTGATGTTGTGGTTTGGATTTAGAACCATCGTGACTGCTGTTGGTGTCGGTTTGTTTGATTCTTCCGGAGTCGCGTTCGCTGCCGACGAGACGGGTATCCTCCCCTTTTTTGAATGACCTGTCCTGCCCTTCTCTACTTCGACTACTGTAGCTGTTACTGCTTCTAATATCCCTATCGTCTTCTCTGCTTCGACCATTATTGCTGTAGCTATTGTTACTGCTGCTGCCACTTTTGCCCCGACTACTCTTTCCGTGAACTCGACTCCCCTCACACCACGTACCCTCATACCGATCACCATTCAAATACACAATCTTCCCCCGTCCATGAGGCTGATACTCTTCATTGACATATCCAGAGTACAATCCCTCCTCTTGAGTATCATGATCTCGAAATTTCATCTTCTTGACCAAGGTTTTCTTGGGCTGTTCAGCAGATTGCGATGTACTGTGTGCCGATTCCGTCCGCTCGTCCTCCTCTTCCTCGTCTTCATATCGTTTCGATGACAATCGTCGTCGAGACGACGAGGATCGTTTACTGATCCTGCTACTGTTGGATTTACGACTTTTACCGCTCCTCGCCGAGGCATTATCATCATCGTCAACATCTTCCAAGGCACATTGGGTACAAAACGATTGAATGATTTTCCACCCTCCCAGTGTCTTTTTCTTGGCTAGTCGGACGTGAGAGTGACGATGGCAGTATCCATTGGAGTCAAAAGGTGATTCGTAGATGGATTTATTTTTGGAGAATAGTTTGCCTCCTCTTTCTTTTTCTCCCGAGGTGGATTTGGCGGATCGGGTGGAACGCATAGATCTGGTGGAACGCATGGATCGAGTGGATCGACCTGAGGCTACCGAACGCGAATCGTCGTTGATGTAGGATTCTTCCATGCATTTTGGGCAAATGTCTAGCAATACCTGTGCGTGTTGTTGAATGGTGTAGGTGATGATGGTGTGTGCGTGTGTTGAGATAGTTATGTTTTTATGAGTTGAATGATGCATAGACTCTACAAGCTCTACACATCCGAGCTGCAACACAAAAGTGAGGCAGCAGCGGCATCAAAATGGCTCATGACTTCAATGAAAGCGTGCATCGACTAAAAGATGTTAAAACAGCAGCAAGTCGATAACAATAGCACCAGCTAAAGTATAACAGCAGTAACACGATGATAAAACATCAGCAACACCAATAATATCAGCAACAAGCAAGTCAACATCAATATTCATAAGTATATAACTCAAAATGGTTTTTCAAGGAAAGCGTAGTTGGATGAACTCAGTTTTACACAACAGAGCTGCGGCAAGTCGAAGCAAGTCAGCTCCAGCTCCAGTATCAACAAAAAGCAAGCCAACTCCAGCAGCAACAACAGGACTAAAATAATACAAACAAATAATAATGACTCACATTCCAACCCCCCATCAACTTCTTCTTAGCCAACTGAACCTGCGAATGATAATGACACCGTCCCTTGGAGTCAAATGGTGCTTCGTACTCTTTCTTTGTTCTCACTCTGTTCCCACCACCACCACCACTATTAGTATTAGCACCGGCAGCACCGGCAGCACCGCCGGATCGTCCACGAGAAGAAGCCCTGGTGCGAGACTTGGACCTTTCCCTCTCTTCTCTTGGACCGCGAGAACGCGATCTCGCCGCCCTATTATTATTGTTGTTATTGTTGCTCGATTCTTCTCTACCCCTAGATCGGGAACGAGGCCTTGATGATCTACTGCTATAGTCGTTACCACCACCGCCACTACTACCTTGACTAGATCTCCGCTCCTCTCTGCCGGGTGTACCACTACGCGACGATACAGGCTTGGACCCTATTCCTCTATTATTCGAGGCTTGGCTATTGCTGAAGTTGCTACGGGCCGATTTATTCAAACTGCCAATGGAATTCATTCTCGATTCTTTTCGAACTGGTATTCCTCCTCCTCCGTTTCCACCGCCACTGCTGTTTCCACTGTATCCGCCGATGGAAATGTTGTTACCCCCCACGGAATGGTTGCTTCCTCGATAGGCTGAGGATGAAGAGGATGGTTGGGTCATACTGAGAGAGGAGGTGTCAGCGAATGACTTGATTGCCGCTTAGGTGGTTGATGACGATGTTGTGTCTTTCTAGCGATATTACTGCACTGCTGTATCTACGGTAATTCACTCACTACTGCTTGTGATCGATGACAGGTGTGTTTTTGATAATGGTGGTTGGTGTCTGTACTGTTAGTGAATGCAAGGACGTTGACATGTCATGGTTCATGGTTAGTTGAAGTTGCTTGCTTCTCCTTGGGTTTTTTTAGTTCTCTCTCCTTTGACTTGAGCTCTGAGCTTGATGCTCTCTCAGTAGACTCCGACTAATGGCGTACAACAGCCCCCATCTGTCACAGTGACTATCTACCTAACCGGCTCTCATGTCTCCTTTATTTCACATGACGAAGAAAATTCAGAATCATAAAGAAGTAACTGTAGAGCCGGCAATGCAGTAGCGAGCGGCAGTAGACGATGTGTCGAACAAAACATGGTTATGAGGTTAGATGGGCTACATATCTACCTGTCCGTGTCACCAGCCCCCATCTTTGACATTGTAAGGACTCCAAACGATCGTGAGCATCTTTGGAAATAATACCGAGAATCAAAGAACAAAAAACAATGATAGAGCCCCCATAGAAAGAATATTGTTTTGCAGTGTTGATACAAAATGATTGTGTTGTGTTTGTAGAGTAGTTTTCTTGGTAAAATAGAAGAAGAAGCCGAGCCCCCAGAGTTTGAGTGATGGAGTTGGGCAAGAATGATGATTAGGCTTGTAGCTTGTGGTGGAGGAGCAAGCCCCCATGAAATGTTTGAATAGAATGATGGATGGTGCTAAAAAATTATCCTCTGGCGGGTGATCAATCCCCAGAGGGCCAGTCCTGGATGGTTGCAGGGTGGCAGGATAACCATGGTGGAAATAGTGAAGTAGGAGGAAGTGTTGGGTTGGATGATGTGGCTGGCTGGTCAGCCCCCATGCTGTAGAAATGGACCAGGCCCATCCCCCTTTGGCAAATGGTCTCTTGTCGATCGATGATTTGTACTTCCCTCATGTCAGAAGCTGTGGCTATCTGGAGCCTGTATCGATGTAGATGACGAGTGTGTTTTAAGGCAGGATATGCATTGAATGATGATGGCCTTCTTGGCCGGGCCTTTTTGGACAATGATGCGCATTCCGATGGTGCCGCACGCAACAAGAAGCCTTGTGTCAGGGGTTCAAGAGGGTGGTTGTGATGGAGCATGGAGGAACATGGGTGGCGGCTCAACGCACGATGGTGGATCGATGGATCCGAACACGAGGAAGTTGGCAAGGAGCCAGCAGAGCGGCCTGGATGCCCCGTAATGAAGAGAACAAGGGCAACGAGTCCAACAGCGGTGTAACTGCTGGTCCAAGCCCGAGATGGGCTCACACCTGTAGAGCCGGCAATGCGGTAGCAAGCGGCAGTAGACGATATGTCGATCAAAACATGGTTATAAGAGGTTAGATCGGCTACATATCTACCTGTCTGTGTCATCAGTAACATTCCCAAAGCTTGATGAAAAATGAAACAGACATCTCAAAAAACAAACTCCTTGTCACTTATTGACCTCAAGCGCACTCTTGTGCAGCTCCTAAATTCCCTGACTATTCATATATTTATATATTCAGTCTAGCACCCAAGTTATCTGCATGAGTGAAATTTCCATTGATGGCATTGTGGCTTTGTGGTAATCAAGTCATCTATGAATATGAATCACTGTATTTACATCTTTACACATATTGGATGATAGTGATAGGTTAGTGGAAGGAAAAATGAGAGAGAATTATGGTGTTACTAGTTATCTAATTATCAAGTGGATTGATCCAAGAGCCAAGAGATCTATAGTGTAGAAGAAACAAAAACCAAAACAATGTCCCTTCTAATATTGTCAGTTCTATAATAGAGATAGACAGTTTTGGTGTTGCTAGAGTTGTTAGAGTTCTCAGTTCTCAAGTTCAAGTTCAACAAGTTAAGTAACTTATCCTAGAGATATTATATATAGTATAGAAATAGGAATAGAAGGAACAAAAGGTTTGACAATTTTAAACTCTCAGCCAGATTGCCATTCAGCTGTTCTCATTTATATGCATGTTAAGAACTGATTACAGATTTGGCTGGGAAAATAGAAGTGAATGGCCCATATGTTGACATGCATTGGATGATAATGCTGTCGGCAATTCTCAAGTCATAAATTGATCAAAAGCTACCTGGCTATCCTGAAGATCATTGGGATTGCTCCCTCAAAGAACAGTAAAGAGATGAAGATGTAGACCTAAATTATCTAGGTAGTTGGTCACAAACAGCGGACAGATACTCTCTGAAGAGAGAGGTAGATATATTAAAGAGTTAGGAGTAAGTACATAGAGCAAAAGCGAACCCAACCATATTTTTGTCCAATCCAAGTCCAACGCAGTAACCAAAATCAACAACTCTACCAGATACCAACCCAACAATATGGCAATGGTAAGTCCACGGCAACAAACCACTCTGACATCTCTATGAATTTCTCTGAATCAAGAGAGGTAATCTCTTACGATCCACTATGCCGACCTACCGGCGAATCAGAGCAAACAACACTCACACTCATCACTTATCATCACTTTTGGATGGCAGAGTAATAGTAGACATCCCCTTTGTCTTTGTCTGACAACTGCTTCATCCAACAAAAGTTGCTATATAAAGAGGTAAATTTCGATGTAATCAACAACATCAGAGGCAGAAGTCTTCTGCACTAACTGTGTGAAAAAGGGCTTCTTATTTTTACAAAGAAATGAAAGTGAAAGGCGAAAGGCATTCATGGCTAGAATAGCCCCCACGACTCAACCTCAACCTCAACCAATACACAACTACTGGTCCTAAACCTTGGCATTTAGCCCACTGAGAGTCTAATGAAAAGGTTTGCATGCTTGGTTTTACTACAATCCACCATAAACTTGTTGGCTGAAGTACATGATGAGACCTGAGAATGACCCCCCTTTTTTATCCGGCACCTGTTTAGATACTCCTGCGAACCTTTCTGCTCCCCACACAACTACCATGCAAAACAAGCAATGAATTGACAGCTCTACAGACAAACCATGGCCATATAAGACCATGCTACCAGCACAAAAGTTGCTTCATATCATATAGAAGCGTATAGAATCAACTGATCGGCTATATTCATTACTGTATAGAAGTCAACTATCTTGCTAACAGCCACACCATATCGTCTATCTAGCACAAGCTAGTGATTTGCAAATATCGGCCGCACTGGTGTTTACTTCTGCTAAAATCCCAATGGCCCCTCCTGCTAGCAGGCAGCCATTGGCATTCCTCTATCTCAAGCACTCCCGGCTAGCACCTGCAGGTAGGACTGAGGGAACTTCCCCGATAGGCGCAGCTGCTGCTGCAGCCCTCACATATCGGGACATCTCCCTTAGCCCTTTTAGCTGCCACCTATCACCAGCAGCCGCCTTCAGCCCTTTGCCCGGAGCTATCTCCTGTAGTTAGCTCATTATAGCTTAGTCCATGGCCTTCATGGCTTCTATCAGTGGTTAGTAAGTTCTTTAAACACACATTAATCTCAGATACACCCCTGCTTGTCATGCCCCCTCTTGCACTAACCACCGCAGCAGCATGGTCGCCGTCCAAAAATTAGAATACACGGATATCTCCACCAGCTTCTGCACCCTCACCCCCCTCATCGGCCGCCCAAATGTCCACAACATCCGTTCCATAAAACATAGAAAACCAATGTATCATTAAATGCACGAGCACCTGCAACCCATGGGCTACGCTGGCATCTTCATGGACCGCGGCAAATATGCCATATCCGATGTCCGATCCTAACCCTTATCAGGATAGCTACAATGTCTACGACTACACCAGCAACCTCCGTTTCCATAACGACAACGACCGGGCCATCATCAAAGCGCAACACACCGCCAATACCATTGTTTGGTCCAACCACAAAGCCCTCGACAAAGCCATCTGCGACATATACAAACCATCCATTGGCATTGGCCAACATGGTTTTGGCAACCGCTCCACCAGTGATATCTTCGTTGATTTGTACGACAGATACTGCACTAGCGATATCAAAAACATTAATCTCAACATCTACAAGCCATGGAACATGCGTGTCTTAGAGCAATTGTTGAGGTGGGATGTTGGCCAAAATCGGCCATTGGACGTAGTAATCATGCGCTGAAAGTTGCTGAAATTGGTTGATTTTTTATTTTGCACGACGATAGTTAGCAATTTCGTTATGTCCAGAGGATTTCTCAGGAATTTCTTATATAACAGATTTCAGAAGAATCTGACATCCTTACCTATAAGTTCGAAGAGTAATTCGAATGATTTTTATATGAAAACTTTTAGCTACTAAAGGTCGGAGTTACTCATACTTAAGTCCGTGCAACTTGGAAATTGAGGCTACTTACCTACTATAGTACATACTAAGATTACATAGGAACTATAAGTATGAACCTCCCTAACGCATAATCCCACCCTCTCTCCCCAACGCTCCGCCGTCGATTGACATCAAACCACCCAACCATGGCGGGTAAATTTCATTTTGGTACCCTTCGAAGTCCCATACCCCATAATTGTACCCCACAATACTATTAGTACTAACACTGTTTGGTGATAAAATTATTTCTAGGTTTATTACTTTTTGTTGTATTTTCACTTCTACAGCAACAATTTGTGTAAGAATGACAACACTATCAGCAAACACATGACAATGAAACTTCAACTGCATCAGTCATAGTTGATTGTTATGTGGTTGCCATTTTTACTCTAGGCTCATCTTTGCCTGAATCAGTCATAGTTGATTGCCGAGGTGGATTGTTACTTAATAGTGTCTTCAAATGAAACAGATTGGAAGATCGTTGATGACCCGCTAGGTTGCAAATTCCTGTCGCGGTTCTAGTCGCTCATGGGTCAAATTTCGGTCGGAACCCGGAATGAGGCCCAAAGTTCCGGCGGAGCTGTCTCGGTTTTGGTCGTTTTTTCTTCAACTTGAATGCAACTCAACTTAAACTTTCTCAATATTGGCATTTCTTTGAGGTGCGAAGGCTCAAAAATGATAGATAAGCCCTCTCCAAACGGCATTCAAATCGGTGAATGTGCATCAGTGAAAAACTGTCGAAGCGGCAAAACCTCAATCCCAACATTCCGGGCCAAAAAACTCTGGAATCAGGTCAATCAGGTGCAAAACAGAAACTCCGAACGGAGTTTCTCCAGAATTTGCAACCTAGGTCGGTATCTCCTTCTTGGGTCTTCACATTGTTGTAGATCGACTAAACTGCTCTCCTCATGTACCATTTTTGGTATACACTACACTCAACCACCACTCAAGACCGCAAGCTTGAGCTTGGAATTCGGAAGTTGACATATTCCCCCTAATCTAGGTTGCGAATTCCGGCGGAATTCCGACCGGATTCCAATTCGGTGATTTTGCCCCCGGAACTACGGAATTTGCAAATGTATGTACCGGATTTTTCCGGTGTTTTTTCATTATGTCACTCTCGCGAACCGGCCGTTTTGC
>JALLPI010000774.1:0-14928 GCA_036939935.1 Cyclotella atomus
AAAAGCTGGGACTTCTCAAAATCTTACAACTTTTGTAAGACGGCTATCAAAAAATAGCGGGAAATGTAAGATTTTGAGGCCTGATGTCAGACACCGGGCACCGCCGGCTAAGGCTTATCCTATGATGTTTTCGATTCTCGATGAATAACCGATTCCCACATAAGATTGACTTTTATTATGACGGGCCTGAAGCTCTATCTGTCATGACTACTTTTTGGCGCCGTGTCCTATCCTCCCGAGAAACTGAAACCATATTCATATGGTACGAACTGCTGTGCATCTACGATACAGATCCCAACCCGATGCTTCTTCCTATCAATCATACGAATATTACTGCATTGAGCTTCCAATTATCTTCGGAAATGATAAAGAAGTAATGGCAAGGGTGGACAAACATTTATTATGAAGTGATTCCATCCAGATGAAAAATATAGTTTCAGGTTGAAGAAACTATGTAGAAATCTCATGTATAGGTGCATTCATAGCATTATGCGTTGCAATACCAGACTTAATGCTCTCAATAAATATTGGTTCATCTTATTACTGGCACATGACACATGAACTTCGTTTACCAGCTCATACTGGACACTGGACAATTCTATAGCTCAGACGAATCAGATTAGGGACAACTTAAAAAGTCGTCTCATTTATACATGCAATCAAGCTTTAATCTGACACACCAAAGGAGTAAAGGTTCACGATAAGTTGAGTAAGATCAGCTCACTGTCAACATTGTTGTATGCATCATTCGGTCACCCGGCTGTCCATCTCATTGTATTCTGCGAATTGGGTCCTCTCAGAGGAGCATCACTCTTTTTCTTCTTTTGATTCATTTGCTTCTTCTCCTCCTTGGACATTCGCGCCTCTGCAGCCGCCAACCTCTCCTCTCGTAATCTGGCACGCTCGCCATCGTTTAATGTGGCATCGGTGTACGGTTCATGCATCGGTTCGGCACGGCGTTCTGCTGCGGCCGCTCGGGCGTTTCGTGCATCTTGGTCGTCGGCGGCTGTGCCTAGACGATGGCCTTCGCCGGTGAATTGTTTTCTTTTAGAACAGCAGCATCCCATTGTGGAAAAGACAGGGAGACGAAAGACGGCAGTTAAATCCCCTTGCTTCTTACCTCTAAAGATGAATATCTTCATAATTAATTAGCATAGGTAAAAGCCGTTACGCCGCGAGGAGCCGAAAAGCCATGCCAAAATCGGCCGAGCCAATCAAATATTTGGAGACACGAGGCGTCAACAATTATTGTGGGTAAATGGTTCGAATTGATGTTGATCTCTCTTTTCACTTGTGGCATTCTGAAAGCGAGGCCAGTAGATATGAGACAAGTACATCATGTTCATGACAACCAAAACCGAGTCACGAAGAATGAATTCTCGCACCATTGCAAATTATTCAATTGGCAGTTGATTGGGAAGGCACCATAAGATAAAGGAGAACAGAACATAACAGTGGACTAAAGCATCGATATCAATTCACATCCATCAGAGCACATTAACGAAACCAATGAAATCAATACCACTCAGCCAGACATCCACCAAATTGCACCGGATAACACTCACTGCAACAACAGTATTCATCTCTTCCGCCACTGCATTCACCACACCAACATCCATAACACATCATAGACCACAAGTCACTTTACATTCCAAAACAGCCGCAGCTGCCGCGGCATCGGCATGGCTCTTCACCCCCGAACGAACAGGTGCCATCCTGGCGGACACAGTCTCGGATGCAGCACTCAAAGCGACTGCGGCATCTGCGGACGTGTTGTTAGATGCAGCAATCGTGACAACCGATACAGTCGTCAAGACAGTGTACAAAGCACCATTTCTCAGTTTGGCACTGAGTTTTTTGTTCGGTGGATTGTTCTTTAGTACTGTGGCCGCTGGTGTGGCGGCGGTGTATGCATTTGGGAAGGAGAATACGAGGAGGTTTAAGGAGGTGGCGGGTATTTTGTGGAGGAGGAACTGGGATGTCTTTCGAATGAGTTTGGCTGTTACTAGAGTGAGTTTCTGTGTTTGTTATATTGAATTCATCTTGTGCATATGATGTGCGTCACTCAAGTTATTTACGTGCCACACATCTTAGAATGTTCTGCTGGGAAAAGAGAAGTTGAGTGGTTTCAAAAATAGATTTCCAGCAGCAATACAAACTCTGAAAGATGGATATACTGAAGTATGCAGAGTCTTCACAGAGAGTGTTGATGCTATTAAAATGGAAACACAAATGTATTCTGCGGCGGTTGGACTCCCAGGACTCATTCCCATTCAGTACATTTTTGATAGGATCTTCCCATCCACATTAACAGCACCATTTGAAGGAGCAATTCAAGATGTAATTGAACAAACAGCACGTGACAGTACACAAATAAAGAAGTTGGTGTTGAAAAAGTTTACAATGGGTGATACTGCTCCCCGTGTATTGGAGGCACGCCTGTTTGATTTGGGAAGTAACGACATGGCTTTTGATTTGGAGATGAAGTGGAAGTCTACGGCACGTGTGGATTTGAAGCTCAAAGTTGTAGGTTGGGCGGCTGACATACCTGTTACAATACAAAATATCAGGTTCGAGGGCCCAGTTAGATTGATCGTCCTTGGTTTACGACCAACTGATCCGGGATGGGAAGCTTTGTTAATTTCACTCCCGAGACCACCAAAGATTGGCTTTGATCTTAAAGTTGCAGGAGGCTTGATCACACAAATCCCATGGTTAAGGAACGAGCTGGAAAGGATGCTAGATGAGACAATAGAGAAAGAAGTATTGTGGCCGAGGCGATCGGTAGTTTCTGCACCGAGTCCGTACAAAACAAAGCCATTGCTGAACCCAATGCAAATATTATCTCTCATGAGAGATGATCCTTTGTTGAGACGAGAAAGAGAGCTGATGTCATCGATTCCAGATGATTTCAGATCGAATTACGAAGTTCCAAGTACAAACTTTGACATTAGAACAAATGGCGAATCAGAAAACAGAGACAGAAATGATGAAGATGGAGGGAATACAAATGGGCCGTTGAATAAATTATGGTTCTGGCAACGTGGCAGGCAATCTAAGCAAGCGCATGCTGTTGATGCTTTGGAGCTCTTTGCACAATCATTAAGAGAAGAACAATACATTCCAAGACAAGTTGTTCTTGAAGGTGTAGAGGGAAACAAAGGCATTTTACAGAGGATGCTCAGTGTAGTGTACATCCCAAGGAGTTTACTTTCTTATGCTAACAGAGAGGCTTTCTAGTGAATAACAAACATAACTTGCTACTCTATTTATTGGTTCATTTGTCGCCTCAACTTTTAAATAGTTTAGATGAAAATATATTCATATGATCAATCATTGTAGTCGATGTATTCGTCGTTTTGATCTCCAAAATAAAGGACATCAAACATTTCAACAATACTGTCGATCGCATCTTGTGTTTCGAAAGAGATCGAGCGTCTGGGGTGCATTACTTTTTGTTCGAGAGCAGCATTGATATCCTTTCTTGCTGTGACTAGAACGCGTATTGTGTCATCACAAGTAGATTCGGCAACAATCCAATCATCAATGAGGTGGATTGGGTTCATGCTGCTGCTAGCACATGTGTTCAAAGTATAACCTCCAAATAAAAGTATTTGCTCGGGCTTCATTGCTGAACACTCACGTAAAAATACTTGCGAAGACAACACCATCTCACGGTACAGATACCAGGTTGGAAGTCTCACATCTCTGGGAGGTCTCCTAAAGAAGCTCACGGAACTCGGATGTAGCTCGGCATGTCCTTCCATTTTGGTGCGCAAGGTGCCGAAATTCCCCAGCTGACGTCGCGAAGAAATGTTGCCAGGGATGCTAGATGCTAAGACTGCATTGTGAAGTAATTCATTCTCCGCATTGGCATTTAGGCTAGAATCAGCCTTAAGAGCATACTCTTTGTGCGATATTTTGTACATGTCTTCACTTTCAATGAAACCTAACTTCCTCATTTCGTTAAGTAGCTGTGTCCTAACGTTTTTGATTGATATCATTGCTACAATGCTCACGTAGTGTTCCTTTGCCCACGAACATGCATTGTCCCAGCTCTCATACTGAACTATATCCCAAAACTTATTATAAGCACGTATTTGGGCAGTGGTATCTGACTCTGACGAGAAAGACCTCCTGATTTGTTGCGCTTCATCTCTGAGGCCGGGAGGGTTGTAGAATACAGACCTGCTGCTGAAACAAGCAGCTGCAGTCACAACAGGGTCAAGACATTTCATAACCACACCCAGGATTAGCATCCTCCCCGTAGATGGGTCCACAGGCAGGCGTGAAAGAACACAGCCTAGAGGTGTTAGAAGCTCACAGTTGCCACGGGAAGTTTCCTTGATTTCAAGAGCTCCCAGCTTTGACAACCGATTGACCGCAGTATGAACACTCTCAGAAGGAGGTGGGTCCATTGCTTGCGCCAAAAATCCTTCTATTTCATTTGAAATTGTACTTGTCTAAAGACATGTATTCTCAAGGGCAGTGCGTTGCATCTCTGGCGTTGGACGCTCGGGCATGGCTTCGTGAAATCCGCGTGAATACAGGCGGTAACATTTGCCGGGCGCAACACGGCCAGCTCTGCCTAATCGTTGTGTTGCAGACGCTTTACTAACAGCAACTGTGTCCATCATACTCATGGCACTCTCAGCATCATAGGACAGTTCACGAACCAACCCCCCATCCACAACAGCCAAGACGTCATCAATAGTTATGCTACTTTCCGCTATGTTCGTAGAGAGAATCACTTTAACAGTGCCATCTTCGGCAGGATTGAATACCTTTTGCTGATCCTCGTGGGGAATTGTAGAGTGCAACGGTAAGATCATAATCTTGCTCCTCAAATCCGGATCAGCCTCTTCTTCGAGTTGTTTAGTTGCATCCTTGATCTCATCCCACCCCGGAAGAAAGCAGAGAATACCTGATGCGTGAAAAAGAGTCAGGTCAATCGACTATGCACAGTCAAGTCATGCTGTTTCAAGAATACTTACTGCCTTTTCTCCCAGAAGCTATCTCGTTCCTACTAAGATGTAGAGCTAACTTGCTAACGAGTTGCACAATCGCTCCTCCTGCTTCACGGTCACCAGCAACAACTTCAACTGGCATTGAATCGTCCGGATCACACCTCAGAGACAGAGCACGTCGAAGAGCTTTGACTCGAGACGCTGGTGAAGTAGGTGAGACATATTCGCCTTTGCTATCATCATCATCCGAGTCAGAATCACAATCGAGCAATAGACCTTCATCCTCGTCATGAGCTCTTTTCTCTAACTGTAGCGATGCAGCAACCTCTGACTCTGCTTCCTCCAACTCGACGCGTAGTTTCTCATCATGATATTGTAGAAGAGTCCTTGCTAAGTCTTGAACATCGTGATCCATTGACATAATATCCTCAAGGTAAAAGACATCCACCGGATGGCGTGGTTCAGTTGGAACTGATAAGTGCTTGCATTCACCATTTCTATTCACTTTGTTGAAATATTCAGCGAATGAACTTGCATTAAGAGTTGCACTCATGAGCACAACTCGAAGTTCTGGGCGCTTTTTAAGTAAGTCTCTGAGAAGAATCAACAAGAAATCTGTGTTGATATCTCTTTCGTGCACTGAAATGTGTCGCGTATAATAAGTTCAGTACTCAGTAAGGAATAACACAGAGTAACGATACAAAGCACTACACATACCTTCATCAATGACCACATGAGAAACTCCTTCAAGCAAAGGATCGTTCATGATTCTATTCAATAGTACACCTGTCGTTACAAACTCAATTGTCCCACCCGCCTCTCGAGGCGCTTTCCTGTTAAATCTTACAGTGTAGCCAACCGAGTTGCCAATTTTTTCATGACGTTCGTCAGCCACCCTTTCAGCGACAGATACTGCGGCAATTTTTCTTGGTTGTGTGACAATTATTTCAGTTTGAGCTCCATTTGATGAAAGCAATGCATCCTCCAAAATATATTGTGGACACTGGGTGCTCTTACCGCTTCCCTAGAGAGAATAACAATATCAAAAGGTGAGATGTGATGAGCGCCCATGCTGCATAAACAAATATAAAGAAACGATACACTCACAGTACCACCACTGACAACCACCACTTGATCTGTCTTCAGTGCGTCTAATAACGCGGTGCGAATAGCAGTGATTGGCAAGGCGCTTCGCGCTGCCTTAATTTTTGAGTGCTTTCCATCTGGATCATCTGTTATGTGCTGTGACTTTTGTTCTTCCTCCTTCTTCAACTCGTCATTGATACGGGCATAATCTACATGAGACCGTCTCGCACGTCGATGACGAAAAGGCTTCCGACCACCAACACCATACCGTTCTTCGTACTCTGCTTTCCTCTGCTGGAGTAATTGCATCCTTTTCTCATGTCTACCATTGTAAATGCCAATTGCTTCAATCATATCCCAGGCTATTTCATTAGGCAATGGAGGCACACGCAACGCGGCAATGTGCTTGCCCGGGGATGCCTCAATAAGATCTAAATATCGTTGAATGACATCCTCATCTTCAGATGCATTGATAGCATCAATCAACTCTTTCTCCTCCCCATTAACAAGTTCCAGCAGCGCCAATCCTTCAGCCTTGGCTTTGTTCTTGCCCACAGGTCCAACTGCAGTGAAGAATTCACCACGTACCCACACTCCGACACTTGCTCTCCATCCCCCCTTATCAGCTGCCTCAACAGTAAACTTGGGCCTCGATGCATCCAATAACTCCAAGAGCATCTGAACCTTTGCTACATTCTCTTGAAAAACTTCCTCGGACCTCCTCTCACGCACAGCCTGCAGATCCGGTGGGTTTGTCGCATCAATACCAACTTCTTGCAAAGCCTTGATTAAATCCAAGGCTGCGTAAAACTCAGCAGCCTTTTTCGTCCGACCAAGTCCACTGCATATGAATTCTTTGGTGATACCTTCATATTCAAATGATGTTGTGGTTGTAGCGAGAAATTGCTGGTCTCCAGGAGGACCCATGGTGTCAAATGCCAAATGCTGTACATATTGTAGTTTGTGCTTGGTGATATTGTTGAGTACGCTCTTGGGATGATTCATTGTGGTCATATCATAGGAGGAAAGAGATGGATAGCTTTGAAGTCTTCCTTCGGTCATGATGGGACGTCCTGCAGAGTTGATGAATGGATCTTGAGCATTCTGTTTCTTTCTCAGACTGTAAGTACCTTTCTTCTTGCGATTATGCAGTCTTTGCGCCGATTTGCCCAGAGCTGGAGTTTTGGTGCTTGTCTTCACCTTCACCGATGAGCTGCTGGTCCTACGTGTGATATCTGCAATGCTGATATTTTGGACTGCATGAAGAGTCGGGTTCAGCTCGATGGTGGAGAAACATCTATCAGTGCTGCCATGATGTTGTAGCTGATGAAGCAAAAATGCTGACGGCCTCAGACGCATAGTGCCACGATGAAGGAAGAAAGATGCAGTGTGAGCATTGCGATAGCTCAGCCTTGCGAGCGAGAGCATAGCAGCAAGAAAGAGGAAAGAGAGGAAGGAAGGAGGAAGAGAGGAGAGAGGAGTGGTCGCTGGCCGTACCTTTATTTGAATTCTCTTTTTTCAGTCTTGTCTCTGTATCAACGTGGGATACGGCTGTCTTTTGTGGCATTCAAAGGTAATTAAGATTTTTTAATCTAGTTGATTTACATCACCCCAAAAAGATATTGTTAAGTGGCGCCGCTAAGATCGTTTAAAGCCAAGCAGATGAGATCCGACGGTGCAGTCCGTTTACGAGTTTTCCCGGGGTTGTTTGCCGGTGCTTGCAGTACGCCGTTTTCGTCTACCTACTTACCTCTCGTTTCTCGTACTAATTCGACTCAAGACTCTCGGCCAAGTTTACTCATGCATTTTTTCTCACCAAGAACATCACATGCGATTTTCCTCTCATGCATTTCAAGATATCTACTTCTTCGAAGTCTGGCTCCGTCGCCTCATCTCTCACATCTCATAAATCAAAAATACCAACATATTCAGAATCGATTTCAACCTCAACCTCATCATCTCATATATCATGAAGCTTTCCATTCAACCGTTCTTCTTGTCTTTCCATCAAGCGTGAGCCGCGCGGCTGCCATTCCTGCTAACCCAGTCTGCTACAGAGCATGTGCAGTCATTTTTCATAATCCTGATCAGATTGATCTGTGCCAGGATAATTGCAAAATATCTAGTGAGGAGGCAAGTTCGTTCGTGCTTGAGGAGAGCACACCTCTATCTTGCAGGGAATTTGTAATATCTTCCACGGATCTGTTTTGCACAAGAGCGTTGTTACAGACAGAATAACTGTTCTGACAAAGATGCTTGCGTAGGACTTCGTGGCGCCAAGGTCTTCCATGATGAGACTGTAGACCTGGCTTCGGTTTCGGCCAATGACGCTTTTAACAAGTTGTTGAAGGATTCACAGTTTATGGATGAATGTGACAGAGAATATCCACCTCAAAATTATATCAAGCGCATTCTTTGTTATTACCTGCAATGCAACGAGAAAGAGAATCTTGCTTTGGGTGACGAAGATGTTCATGTTGCCGAGAAGCCAGTAGCAGATGGCCCGAACACGGATGAAGGATCAGTAACTTGTGACGATATTGACCTACGGTAGTGTAACGATGAAGGAGTAGGTTACAAAACGATGGGTTTGATTTTTATGATTTACTTTAGGCCATCGATTCAATCGAATCAATGGCTTCAATTACATCTTTGGATGTGATGGATCGAAGATGGAGCCCGTGTCGATGGATGCGGGCTCCTCTCTTAGAGTTGGACAAGCCCATACATATCTATATGAAGGTCTACAGCCTATAAAAGGATCCGTTCAGGGCTACTACCATTGTTTTAAATTATCCTCCGGCTTCATGTTAGATGTGGCTACGACAGATATCTGCAATGCTGTGTTTTCTAGTTCCATCAAGATGCTGAATGCGTGTATCGCGGGGTGTCCCAATACTACCGCACCTGCTCCTACGGCACCTCCCGTCGAACCTACGCACGTCTATGTTTGTGGCGTGGATTATTTTGATGCGATACAAGGATGCAGTACGAACGTCGGCTGTCCTTTTGGTGATGGATGCGCTAGAGGTGAAACTTGCTTCGCAGTACCCTGTGCCGACTGCTGTGATGCCCCTGCAACGATTGTGGCGGCGATCACGACGGGTGTCTCTGCTGCTGTAAAACCTTGAGATTGCAAGCGATCTTTAGAAGTAATATTGACTGGATACCGAATCATATTGAGTTGTCTTGTTATTTAAGCAGATCGTTTAGCAAGTAGATATGGTACTTTTCATTTAATGTACACCCACAGCCCCCCTGTTCCCGACAAAGTTCATATTTTGAGAGGCCTATTCTTCAGACCAAGTTCCAAACCTCTCTTCCACATAGTCATCATATCCTTTACACAAATCTCCCCAACTTCATCAGTGTCCCTGCCATAAACAGTGTTGATAATGCAACCTGCATGGCATGGGTAAATCTGATGTTGTTCCAATCCAAACCCAATATCGAAGTGGCCCTTGAGGAAATTTGAGGATTCAGGTGATGTTTCGAGGACAGCAATTTGACGATGTTCAATGTTGGGAATACCCGTGAGGTCGATCGGTACATAAGGAACAGTGTAGTCAAGGATCCAACGGCATTTGTAAGGTGTCAGTTCTCCTTTCTTGGAGCTGGCATAACGGCTTGGAGCTAGAGCCTTGCTGAACTTGCGAGGAGAGAGCTGCTTGCCTACCATGACAACCTTGTGATTGAGAAGTTCTGCCAAGTCAGATGTGTAAGACACATTGGGGTGATCAATGGTGTGCGAGAGTGAATAAATTCGAATCTTGAGGTTGGGCTTGGTGTCCAACAAATGCTTACAGACAGCATTGCCAATCTTGCCATTGGCCCCAATGAAGAAGATGGATTCCAGTGTGTCAAATCCAGGCAAATCCAGAAGCTGATGGTACACACTAGCCGCTGTCATGGTATCTCCAGTCCAAACCCTAATACCCTTATCCTTGAGGAAGGGATCCGCCTGAACCATATCCGAAATAAGCTGTCCTCCATCATTCAACTGCTTCATTTTGTTCAAGTTTCCAAGGCCAAAGCACTTCGTTCCATGAGCCTTGTACTGAGAGGCAATGAGCTTCACAATATCTTTGTTCACGGTGGCATAGCGCTTAGGATCAATGTAGTCAATGGGCGTGCGACAGATGCATATTACACGTCCAATCAACTTCTCAATGATCATGTATCGTGAACAAGTGTAGGCCGACATGAAGAGCCTAATGACACAAGCCACGGCAGCGCAGAACATAAACTCCACTTGATAAGGAAGGTATTTGAACGTTCGGAAAGGCCCATACGCCGAGTACACATTCCATTCCGGACAAGTCATAAAATGTGCCAACCCTGCATTGTGCCCAATGAAAACAAAGTCCTGCTGCTTCGCTGGCAACAAACGATCAGTGTCGGTCTTCTTGTAAGATCTCCAAGTGCCAAACATATGATCCCAAATGGGCATAAACAACGCATAGTTCGCCCTAAAGTACGCATGATGACCCAAATGAAACTCGGGCGTGTAAAAAAAATACTGGAAGGGACTCCACTTGCTCGTAAATACCGGGTGACGATACTTGATATTCATATGTCCGTAGGCATTAATCAAATCGAACAATACGAGGTAGGCTCCGATGATACTCCAATGCATCTCTCCATACACTACAAACGGGGCGAAGAATGCAGGTCCAAACACGGCAATGTAGACAAAGTGTTCGTGAAAATTCTGAACTAGACTTGTGGTGGGCAGAGTACTGATACTCAAGTGATGGAATCCATGCATCTTTTTCATATTCTCGGGGATGTGAAGCCACCTGTGCGCCGCGTAGTACAGTGGTTCTACGAGGAGCACGTGAGCCCAGAAGCAACGAATGGCACTATCCCCAATTACTGAGGCATCGGAGAAGAACATGCCGGGGAATAATACCTGAAGGGGGATTTGTGCATACATGTGCAATATGGTTCCGACGAGGTAGTCATCTCCCTCGCGTTCTAGCTGCTTGGCGGGGATTTTGTTGAGATAATTGTCCTTGTCTACACAGAGATAGTGGAGCGAGAGTGTGAGGCGGGTGGAGATGATGCGTGCTAAACCGATGATGTAGATTGGTGCAATTGGCGTCTTGAGCAGATGACATATCAAGGCAGGACCGAGGAACCATAGTAAATCGTATTGAGTGGTACGGACGTGATCGGAATGGGTGGAGGTTACGGCATTGATGTGCTTGGTCTCTTCATTGGTGGGACGTGTAGAGTTATCGTAGGCGTTGTTGGATAAGATTGAAGAGGATGAGGTGTCGGACACGGTGGAGGAGACGAGCTTCGGTGCCGAAGCGGCCTTTTTGTTTGTTGGCATGCACATGTCTAGGATGGAGTTAATGTACTAGTGTTTGATGATCTCTGCAATGATATCTGCTGTATCTGCGTTTGTGTTGTTGAAGCTGGATACGATTGTAGAAGACAAGTACAATCCAAAATAATGATTAGTTTGGTGAGATGTTGGTGTACGTCTTGAATCAGAATAATGCTCCACAGACTAGAGTCCATCAACTCCATGGATATCGTAACCAAGTAGTCAGAACCCCAAACCAAACAAACCAACACCACGTTGCTTTGATGCGCCAGCAGAGAGGTGAGAGGAACAGTGTCTTTTGCTCTGATGGCTGCGATCGAAAGCTCATTAAGCAACGTGGTGTGTGTTGAGACGTCAGCCACTGACGATCGATTGGCATCAAAGATACCCTACAAACGTATCTAAAGGACAATAACAGGCCCTCATTAGATCCCCTAAGGTCACCCTGTTGAATAAATAAGTCCTGTCAAAGGGTCTTCCTTGACCCGTGAATCTTCTCCAACACACGCGAATCTTTTTTCCCTTCATCCACCATCATGTAGACAGGAATCGTAGAGCGAACGGCAAAGAATAGAATGGCCTTTGCATCAACATCATAGATCATCATCTCCTCTCACACAACTGACTTAACAGAACTCTATGGTGATGATACAATAGATTTCAATTCATCGCCGTCACCATTACGAAGGCACAACACTACTTCTTTACCCCTAACATTGATCTGAGATCTGATAACAAAATGATGCTAAACGAAGAAAAGAAAGACGATGCAGTACTAGCACAGGAAAGCAATGGCTCCGTCCACAACGAAGATGCACTTGCCGGATCATCAAACACCACCGAACCACCCACAGCAAAACACGGCTGCTTCGGCCTGGCCGATCCCAAACTTCGCCCCTTTGTCATCATATCCATAACCTACCTTCTCTTCACAGTCACAGATGGAGCAATTCGAATGATAGTTTTGCTCCACGCCTACAACAAATCCTTCTCGGCTTTAGAAGTAGCAATCATGTTCACTCTGTACGAGTTGGCCGGAGTTTTTACCAATTTAGCAGCTGGATTGATGGGGGCACGATGGGGCATTCGCTTCTGTTCTGTATTGGGTCTATCGCTCCAGATCTTGAGTTATGGGTTACTCTTTGGGTGGCAAGATGATTGGACGAAGCAGCAGGCCATTGTGTATGTCACTATTGCACAAATGTTTGCTGGTGTTGCCAAAGATTTGACCAAATTGGGCGGGAAGACTGTGACAAAGTTGGTAACTCCCGAGGGGAGGGATACAAGGTTGTTTCATATTGTTAGTTTGCTTACCGGATGGAAGAATTCTCTGAAAGGAGTTGGATACTTTTTAGGATCGGCACTATTAGAGATTGGTTATGAGGCAGCACTGTGGACAATGATTGCACTTATTTTACTTGCACTGCCGTTTGCAGTGTTTGGTTTGAGCAAGGATCTGGGTACAGCGAAGAAGAAGAATGCTAGCTGGAGAGAGATCTTTGTGTTGGATAATTGGAACTTGAATGTACTGAGCTTTGCAAGGATGTTTCTGTTTGCCTCGAGGGATTTCTGGTTTGAAGTACCGGTGAGTGCAATATAACTACATTCTTCAGATAATGTTCAATTCGGCGATTTGTTCACTTCATGTTTTTCTAAAGCTCCCATTCTATCTTAGAAGTCCAAACTGTTATGCACTTGGACCAGAATTCACATGCACCATTGACGATCCAGATTCTTGCACAAGCGGTGCTGCCTGCGATCCAGAGGTTGATTACTGCACCAACATCAATATGGGTGGAGGCTGTGGAGGACCAGGTGTCCAGCGTGCAGTAGTGGGTGCCTTTTTAGGAGGATATATCATCCTCTACGGCCAAGTGCAAAGTTGGACTCCTCAACTTGTCACTGGACCATTGAGGCAAACTCCTCCCAACAAGATTACCGAAATGTTTTGGGGTCTGATTAACTGCTACCCAACGATGATTGGTGCGATTGTATTTTTCAAAGGTGAAGTATTCATGTCATATCAATTAGAGGGTATGATGGGCTGGCTTGTGACAATCATTGTCACATTTGCAATCATATTTGCAATCAACTCTTCTATTCACTCGTTTTTGGTCGTCAAGTATGCAGCAGCTGACAAGGTTGCCGTAAGTGTAGGCCTGTACTACATGGCCAATGCAATGGGCCGCTTAGTAGGCACGCTAGGTTCCGGTTTCATCTACACATATGCAGGAGGAGATTCTTACATTTCTGATGGATATAATGCTGGCTCGGATGCAAGGATTGGCTTGGCAGCTTGCTTTGTTGCCGGGACTGTATGTAGTTTCTTGGCAGCGATAATTACTGTATATATCAAAGATGACGACAGCGGTCTGAAATGTGGCCCGTGTTGGACTATTGTAGAATCCAAAGAAGCCGATGACGATGAAGGAGACGAACAGGAAGTCACTGAAACTGATAGAGTTGAGATGGAACAGTTTGATTCAAGTGAAATCATTTCTTGTTAGTCCCATTACCCATGCAGGGATTTGTAACAACATCATAATTTAATATAGCAGAATCTGTTCACCCTTAATTGCTAAGTACCATTGCATTCTTTTCATTCAATAATGGTGATTCTCAAGACATAACTCTGTCGATAATTCTTTGAAAATTGCTTACTTTTGCATCTACTTGAGACATTCCACAACCATCTACAAACGGCTTGGGAACAAAGTCGTTAACTTCTGTCCAAAAGTCTCGTGCTCCGCTGAATGTTGTCAATTCCTTTACCTCCTTGGTTACCCGTATATGTTTTCTCTTTTCTAATTCGTCGGCCAATTCAGACTGATGGTTGTCCATCAGTTCAGAGTTGATGACTGCATTAATTACTCTGTCATTTGTTGACTTCAAAGACAGTGCTTCTAGTAGAGTACCAGCTCCAGCATGACATAGTATTAAATCAGCACCTTCCATATCAGCAGTTAGAGATGTCTTGAATCTATACCATTTGATATTCATAGTTACATGTTTGGCTGCGCCGTTGTCAATAGGGAATCTCACAGAGATAAAGCCTTCATCATCCGAAGCGTCACTTTGCACTGCCCCACCAACTGCGGGCGGCAAAAACTGCGATGGACAAGAGCCCATTCCATATTGTATCAGTACTTCAACAACACTTTCCTCTGATTCTCGATCGGGGTCTGTAGAAGATGAATGCTGCGAGAATCCCAAAGGCAATTGCGTGCAAGACGACGATTTGGAGGAGTGAAGTATCTCGCACGATCGCCAGAGAAGTTGTTGATCCAAAGTACACTGCAATGACAAGGCTGGTTGATCGGATGGTGGCTTCTGGGTACTGGCGCATCGGCATTGCAGCGTTGCGGTGAGGAATGGCAGTGAGCATATTGATTCGACGAATGGATCAAAGGATGTTGTGCCAACTGTAGCAAAGACGCGTTTCATTTTTGTGAACACTATCGGCTACTGTAGTGCTGAAGATTCCTGCAACAAACCCGAAAAATTCCGATCCGTGACACTTTTTTTTATTTTTGGTGATTC
>JALLPI010000775.1:0-14927 GCA_036939935.1 Cyclotella atomus
CACTGTTGCTGGCCAAAAGTTTGGCAGATTTCAGCCAGAGCCAAGCCAAAACCAAAGCCAAAACGAAGGTTGTTTGCAGCCAGCACACCAAGCAAACCAATGCTGGACCATTTCATTTCCTCCATATGGGTCCAATGAGTGATGTTATCATGTTATGAAGGCTATGGGTGAGTGATTTTGGACATGTCATGCCCTCTTGGCAGTGTTGCTGACCAAAAGTTTGGCAGACTTCTGCTAGAGCCAAGCCAAAACGAAGGTTGTTTGCAGCCAGCACACCAAGCAAACCACTGCTGGACCATTTAACATCCTCCATATGGGTCCAATGAGTGATGTTATCATGCTATGAAGGCTATGGGAGGCTGATCTTGGTCATTTAAAACTACTTTCTGACACCTGTCAAAATGCTTCAAAATATTGTCTACAATAGATAGAAAACATGAATTGATAATGTTTTTTTGCTACATATTAGTATTGAGATATCTGTGCTTGTGAGCGCAGCATATCCAATGGGGACATTGTATGCTGGTATATAGGATTCAATTCAAACCAGACTCAACACGTATACTGGCGCCATGGAAGATTTTTTCTTAAATAGCAAGGTGTTTTCTCAAGTTCACTTTAATGACTAGTAACAAGATGCTCAGGATGCTCAAAAAGAGTCACTGCCATATTCCAACTTTAAAGTTTACAGGAGGAAGGAATGCAAAGGGCAGGCCTTTTGCATCTTTTTGTAAGTTTGCTATTAGAGTGTTGCAATAGATATGTACTTTGGCATAGTCATTTCTTAGATTCATTTACACCTATTGATCTATGGACGTATGATAATATATGCTTGTTCAGTTTTCAGTACGGGGCTTCACGGCAATGCTCAGGTTTTGGCATTTGTATGTCAAATTTTGATTCCACACGTGCTGGGGCCCTGCCCAGCTACGCAAATGTTTGGAAAGGCCCAAAAACTGACTTCCTTTAGGGTGCCAGCGGCTCAAGGAGATCAGACTTTAATGAAGAATTTACAAAGATTATCTTCGTGCTATTTACATTGAAATTGGCCTTAAGGGTAAAAATCAGTCTCTAGAGGACAGAACACGCAAGTAGAAATTTAGATTCCATGACTCTATCAAAGCAGAGCACTCAGAGCCCTTTACAATGGAGCGAAAAATCATCTTCACTCCACTTTTTGCACCACTTAACTACCACTGCTATTGATAAAAAACATCTTGTACTTATGCTATTATTTGATCAAATCATCATCAGTGTTTTTTTCAACTAAATGCATGGAATTTACAAACCTTATGCTACACAGACAAATCAATTCAAGCACTCCGAAAGACTGATTTAAAAATTTTCCGAGGTTGTAACCACCACTCCAACCTCAGTCATGTCCTCAACAAACTTTTCTGAAGCAGCCTCAAATCCAGGAACAGAAGATGCACAATCGCTAAGCAAGGTTATCTTATTCATTTCATCCTTTGGCCAATTCTCAACAATATCACGAACTGTATAATTCACACAATGACTCATGGCCTGGCCACATACAATTAGTTGTTTTGATTGTTTGAGCTGCATTGATGTTAGATCACGCAATATATACTTTGGTCCAAATAGATTCACATGACAGAAGACAACTCACCGAATCCAACAAAGCAGAATTGAACGAAGTCTTGGAATTCACAGGAACCTCGGCGCACAAGGCCGAATACATCTCAGTCAACAAATTTTGCCCCTTCTCCACAAACTCTACACTCCTTCCAGTCTTGTGGCTCCATTCGTCCATTGCATCCCTAACAATTTTGACAACATTATGTCCCGGTGTACCAATGAGACAATGTTCTGGCCAGATGCAGAGTTGAAACCGTCCTTTTTCCTCCAATCTTTTTGTGTATTCGATACTCCATGCCAATGTGTCTACGTCACCATTCTCTTTGTATAATGTGACAGTGTCTCCAACCACTTCGTGCTGCACCGAAGGCATTTCGATGGGAGGACACTTCAAATCATTTCTTGGGATCCACTTTCCATCAATGACATCCTGACTTGAAATAAGGGTGAATGGCGGCGGATGTTCCCCGTTGACATCCTTCCAAAAGCAAGGATGGGCAATGTGAAGTTTGTGATGCGAATCCAAGGTGGCGACGATGCGATCTATGGACAGCGCGTTGCGTTTGATGAAAGATGCGGTTCGTTCAGCGTCGGTGTTGGCTGACGGGATGGCGAGTGAGCCTCCTGGATGGAAATCGTTTTGGATGTCGATTAGAAGTAGCGTTGTCATGACCGTTGTTGTTGGATTTGAGGGTGGTTTTGGAAGAGAGAGCCCCAGCCCGAAGTATCAATTCACAAATAAAATGGCGGGAAATATCTCCTTCTTTCCCTCCCTCTCTCCTCTTCTCGCTCCTCTCTCCCCTCCTGTTTAGTTCTCACGATGCGCATACTGCTGCTGTTACCACCCAGCTTATCTCTCCTCTATGCAGCATCCGTCCACCTCTTTCTATCCTTCTTTCATGAACGTCATATCACGCACCTGAGATATTGGCAGCCCATTCTGATTCGATGCACCTACTTTGCAATTATTGCACTTGTGACGTGGCTATGGATAGATGAGTACTGCTCTTCAACTCAGGGTGATGACTCTTGCAACTGGAATGAGATTCAAGCATATTCATTTCCGAATTCTTATCATGCGAGTGTGGCATTCGCAGCTGCAGTTGCGAATCTTTTGATCTCTACATACCTGATTGTAGACACAAGACGGAGTGAAGTGGATGGACCAACACCACCACTTCCTACAGTAGAGAAATCAAATGGAACAACCAACAGCAGACTATCAACACGGGCTATATCTATGAAAGATAAAGTCGTTCTAATAACTGGTGCAAATGCAGGTATTGGACTTGAAACAGCAAGGCAATTATACAATCGTGGGGCCATAATAGTCTTGGCATGCCGTTCTCGTCATCGTGCCGCAGAAGCAATGAGCAATATAGATTCATCAGTTGAGTTAGATCAAAGTAATGTGGTGAAAAGCTCAGAGAAGAAACGTATGTATTTCCTCCCACTTGATTTGACATCAGTATCATCTGTTAGAAAAGCTGTGGAATTGTTTGATAAGATGAAGCTGCCACTGCATGTACTTATTAATAATGCAGGAGTTATGAGGCAAAAGAGAGAAGAGACCGAAGATGGAATAGAGATGACCATGGCTGCCAATGTAAGTTTATGGCATTTGATGAGTTGAATTCATATATCATATTTGTTCTAAAATGAAGCTTTGTTGTTGCATAGCACTTTGGCCATTTTCTCCTGACTAATTTGCTGCTACCAAAGCTTAGGCAAACGGCAATGCAAGAGAAACATCCTTCTAAAGTCATCACTTTATCTTCCTCTCTTTACACTAGAGCCTTCAGACATAAAACTGGCACCAACTCTATGGAATTAGGAATTGATTTGGCAGACCTACAATGTCAACACAAACGATATACTTTGTTCGATCAATACTCTCAATCAAAATTGGCTAATATCTTGTTTGCGAGAGAGTTGGGAAGGAGAGAAAAGTTACGAGCTCAAAAGATGCAGCAAAATTCAACAGCTGAAACTGATACTACAACAGAGAGCCAAACCTTTTGTCCAATTCAAAGCTACGCAGTTCATCCAGGACTAGTACGAACCAATGTCGTCAGAGATATGCCTTGGTACTTATATTACCCCAACATTGTATTTGCAATCTTTATGGCGGTATTGCAAAAGACTCCTCGCTCTGGAGCTTACACGTGCGTTTATTGCGCTGTGGTGGATGACTTCAAGACAGAAGGCGATCAGTTGAATGAAGTTTGTTATTATGTCAACAGTGCAGTCGTTGAGCTAAGTCAAGCTGGAAGGAGTTATGAGGTGCGACTACTAACTAATTGTATACTATCACATTCCGCTCAACTTATTCTCACTTCATTTTATCGTGAGTAAGGATGCTGAAAAGCTTTGGAAGTCGAGCTGTGATATGATGGATGTTCCTTCAGACGAATAGGTCGCTGCTGTCGCACTCTTGCTGTATCCATGTCACCAATCATGGTCTTGAATGCGGTGGCATCTGCTCTTTGATCGATGTCAGCTCAACAGATGGTATTTATTTATTTCAATCATGTGTTTGATGTTGCAATGAATGACAAAAACAAATTTTCGTTGGTTGGGGTCCATGTGTGGACATGCCCTATGAATCGATTGTTTCAGTTGGGAATCATTGAATCGCATGCAAAGCCGCCAAACGCCCAAACAGACATCCATTTGAATACTCACAGCGCAACGGCTTCCCAGCCAATAGTCCCATGCTTTGGGTAGATCGCCCCTGCGAGACTAATCGCATTCAATCGATCTCATAATCTTTCAATTGGGCTCCAAACATCAACATCTTCACAGCATATCAACCTTCATTCTACCACGAACATGTCGTACAACCAGATCAGACTGGCTGGTAAACACCACAGAGGCACGAATCAACACCCTAAGCCACTGGCACATCGCCAGAGCTATCAATCGATTCCATCATCACGGCCTCAGCAGCAGCACCTCCCCGAGCTCAACCCGTTCAATCGTTCTCCTCCATTTGATCAACACTACTCCAGCGGAGGACACTACGCTACGTACCCTCCGGTCCAGATTCTTCAAAGAGAGGTCGATCGCTTCAACGACTTTCGTGGCTCCGGCCAATCAAGGTTTGGGTACGGACAGATCTCTCAAACCTTCAAACGTGCTGACAACCGTGGTTACTCAAGCATTCAAGATCAAAGCCAAGCACAGCAAAGCATTTCGACCGCTCGATTCACATATCCTCCGGTTCAAGAAATGAATCGACCACGTCTCTACACTGAGTTTCACGGCTCTGATGCACCAAGTGACTTCATGTGCCAACCTGGTCATCGTTCTGATAACCGAGACTACTCTGGAACTCAAGACACCGCGAAGAGGACGAAAACTGAGTACGGATACCACTCAACACCACGTGATTACCATCCGCCGCTGCCTCCACCTCGTTATCCACACGTTGAAAGCCCTGATCGCAAAGTAGCAGCGGCTCCATCTGGCACTGACAACTTTTACAGCCGTCAAAGAGAAGATCACGGTCTGTCTGCTGTTGTATCCGAAGAGAAGACTGTACAAGACGATTCTAGCATCAAGACTGCATCTTCAAATGGAACGCAACGCCCAACTTCACTTGCTCTACCCGAAGACAATAGTCATCTCACAGCTCTTCATTGCTTTGTCCGAAGCCATTGTGTCTACATTTTCTGCGCCGAAGCCAACGAAGTCGACAGTAAGTGTATTACCAACATTTTGCTATTTACTGACTTAAACACTCGATTCTCACAAGTCAATTCATCTCGCTAATTGACAGTGCCAAGAAAAGGAAGGAAAAAGCCGCTAGCTCTCGGACAAATCGGCATAGGCTGTACCTACTGCAAGGGATCTGACTCTAAGCGCAAGGGCTGCTCCTACTTTCCTTCGACTATTAGTGGCATTTATAACGCCACTATGATCATTCAACAGCGTCACTTTCCAGTTTGCCCGTCCGTCACCAAGTGAGTACACTCAAGCTTATTAAGATTGTCTTCATAGACATTGCATTCAACCATTTTCTCCGTCTGTGTAAAACAGAGCCGTCTACGGTGAGTACAATAAGCTCAAAGGCCTCACAGCGAGAAGCGCATCAACGAAACAGTATTGGATATCAAGTGCAAAGAAGTTGGTAAGTTGTATTATCTATCACGTGACATGGCTTATATTTTTGTACTAACATCTATGCTTTGCCTTGCAGGGATTGGTTGATACCGAACGAGGAGTCTTCTTTCGATCAATGCTCGGAGAATCAAACAAAACGACCAGCCATAATGAGTTATCTTCAAGGCAATATGGCAAAAGCACCATCACTCCTCATGTTACATCTTTTCGCTCATTAGTTGAGCCTAGTGACCGGGCCTTTGCTACGGATTATGCCTTCTTTGTGATGGCTCAGATGACTACTACTACATTTACTGAGGCAGACCGCCTCGGCAAGCGCAAGAGGTACGTCGATCAAGTTGTAGATACTTGAAGAGCATATTTTTTTCTCACCTCTTGGTCGTTGTATAGACACACGGTAGGATTCCCTGGTCTAGCATGCAAGCATTGCTTTGGTGGGAATGGAAGTGGCAGGTTCTTTCCTTTGACTCTCAAGACATTCTCAGATGTATCCAAGTCTCTCCACGTGCTACGAAACCATCTCGTCAAATGCGCCAAGGCACCGGCTGGCCTTTCGGCCAAAGTCAGCATGCTGTATGACCAGCACGTGGATGATAAGGTAAGATGTATAGGCGCAAGCCTTGCAGTTGGCTTGTCGAATCGATATCTCAACGTTTTCCCTTCCACATTAACAGGGCACCACACCTTTTGGATCACAGAAAATCTTCTTCGATCATGTCTGGCGAAGGTTGCACCCAGAAATGTACGATGAATCTGGAAAAGTAGCTTTAAAGCATCCCTTGCAACATGTAAGGCAGTCAAGCTCATCATCTGAAGAAATGAAGATTGATGGTTATCAATCTCAGTTGGCCTGTCACCAAGGTCAAAGTTTTGAGCTAGAGAGTCCCAATTCACAGGGTCAAGTTCAAAATAACTTTGGTGATTTTTCAGAGATGCCCCCTCTACCACCGCTTCCGGCTGCCGATTTCGTTCCGAACCGAATTGATGCCAATGAGAGTACAGCCTTCAGCAGAGCAGACGAGACCAAGCATCGTGGTCCTGCCAAGAAGAGATACCTGAACATGTACTATCATGGCAACCCCGAGCCATACTCTGATGCAGATGTATCAGTTGCTATGATTCTTGCCACTGGAATGGGCAGGCATGGCCAACCTGAAGAAGAAACCTATATGTAAACGATGTAGGTGGTAGGAAGTAGAAAGAGGAGCTATGATTGTGTTCCGTTTGTATTAGAATCACTGTCTACCACTGTCTTCATCTCTATGAATTAAGTGGAGCCGTCTTTGGTATTAGATATGTATCCAAATCCATGTTGTTTGTAAGAATCTACGCGTAATGTAATAATATTCACTTACTTGACAAGTGACAAGTCAGCATCTTCTTTCTCTATGCATCCAAAGATCGCTGGAAGCACTGTCATTGTCATTGTTGTGGAAGTCGGAGCAAGAGATAGGGTCGGAGTGCTATGAAGTTCGTACTCGACTCCGAATTTCAATTTGTTTTCTTCCTTCCTCCTTCCTCCTTCCTCCGACCACACATGATCACCACCGCAATGATAGCTCCATTGCTCGAGCTCTTAGTTCTCCATAGCTTTATCAACAACCCTGTACTTGCCTTCACAGGCGTAGGTCCAAGTACGTCATTCGACTGGGCTTTGAAAGTGTCAGAGCTGCACATCCCAGGCTATCGCGAAACAAAGCAACATTTCATCCTCGACACCGACACCACCTCAAACGAAGAAGTGATGATGACACACGCGGATTATTCTAGTTTGCTGCCGTTCCAAAATGGGCATTTGATACACAAGACGAACGGTTATTTGTTCACACCAGAGGAATGTTCAAGTATCGTGCAGGAAGCAGAAGATGTGGCTGCAAGGATGGGGTGGACCACTACACGACATGGGGTGAGTTCTTGATGTGCACATTTGCAAAAAAATATATGTTTGCTATTGATTCACATCTGACTATTCTGGCTGTTGCCAGAATTATCCAACAACAGACATACCCATCGTAGAGCTACCCAACACTTTGCATCTTCTCAAAAGTACTCTTCAATCACGCCTCTACCCTCTTCTTCGTCATCAATTCTCACCATATCTACCAGATGGGACCAAACTCCGTGTTGCTGATGGATTCATTGTCAAATACGATGCGGCAGGTGGACAATCCGAACTCAAACCACATAGAGATGGCAGCGTACTATCGTTTAATGTAGCTCTCAATGATTCAACCGATTATGAAGGAGGAGGGACCTGGTTCCATTCGTTGAATGATAGTATTCGAATTGAAAAGGGTGAAGTGGTCAGTCATGCTTCTGGAATATTGCACGGAGGACATGGGATTAGTAGTGGAAGGAGGTACATCATGGTTTGCTTTGTCATTTTGGAGGGGTATGATACTTGGAGCATGAGATTTTACAACAACGTGAGAGATTTATGATAAGACTGGTACTGAAGGTATTACTGGCTCTTATGGGCCTCTTGGCTCTCATTGAATTAGGATGTGTAGGTTTAGTAGGTAGTATTCGAGACTAAGTATAAACCAATCGATCGAAATGACAGCAACAAAGCAAACTCTCCTATAGTACCTGAGCTATACTGCAGACTATTCAAGTCTCCCTGAGCCCAAGACAAAGGTGGTGAAAAGACAAACAAAAAAAGGGATCTACTCTCAATCCACATCTCCAAAAGTCGTAACTCGACAACAAAAACCACTTGCTTTTCCCATGCTTTTCTCTCTACTAGAGAGCCAGGACCCCACCCCAATCATATTCCCTTGATTCAGTCCTAAAGAAATTGGCATCATGTGTTAAACTTCGTATTCAAAATGAGAATGCCAAATGCCAAGCTCACAAAAACGATCATTACCATACCATCATATTCTCGAAGCCCTCCACTCGTTCGGAATGTGCCTCGACTTTGACTCCGCTAACTTCCGACAATGGCGGAGTTGATCAGCATTCCTAGCTTCATCGCTGATTAGCACGTCTTTGTAGAAACCATCTTACTGGTTCGACATGCGCCATCTCTTTCATGTCTTGCCTCTAGAGAGGGAGCGAAACCATAACATCAGAATAACGTCTTAGTAACCTCTCTGTAACGTCTTATGATGCTCCGTCGAGTAGGAGCGGAGATTTCGACCGACCTTTATCGCAAACACCAATAGCCTTTGCAAGAACTCTTCATCATCTTTATGGACATACCGACCATACCAACACGACAATCTCATAATCCAACAAATCACCGATTCAATTGAATACAACTTGTGCAAAAGTAGAGATAGAGACCATGACGGACGCTACGAAAGAACACAACGCTGCTGATACCCACGACGTTCCTCTAACACCGATCAACTTAATCAGATATGTTGGATCTTTGGGAATGTTGGCGTTCTCCATCGCCATTGTAGGAGCTCTTATATTCACCGGTAACACTCGTGTTGCCAAAGAAGCCAACCCATGGGTTGCTGTCGCCGTTACTGTGCTTGCCGTAACTTGGCTCTCCATGATTGAAGGATCGCAAGCTTCTCTCGTCGGTCTCCCTCCAGTCGACCCTGATCTCTATAAAGAGAGCCACCCAGTCACCTACAAGAACGCTGCACTCGTTTTCAGGGGAGACAACTTGGACCGTTACTTGATGGGACGTCAGTTCATGGTTCTCCTCGTCGTGTTTGTTATCAACCAGTGCACCTCTCCCCTCGACCCCACTGTTGATGTGCTCGGCCTTCCCGATGGCGTCAAGTTTGTTTTCCTTGATGTCGGTCTCGCCTCCATCACTTTCACATGCGTCCTTGGACAGCTCACCACACAAGTGAATGCCTCGCATATGATGATTGATTTCATCAACAACTACTTCGCCGTCTTCACCGTGTATACCGCCATGTTTATTGAGTTCCTCGGAATAATGCACTCGGCCTACCTGATCCAAAACATCCTTTCTGCCGTCTCTGGAAAGCCCATCCAGACTAACGAACCACCCAAATCTGGATTCACCTTCGCCTTCTTCTGGGCTCGTGTTCTGATGTCTCTTGCCATCCTTGGTTTCTGCGTGACCGTCAACATTGTTGCACTATTGAATGGCGACACTGCCGTGGCTGTCAAGTACCCCTCCATCAAGCCCGGACTTGCCGTCTTCCTCATGTTCTTCTTCATGTCCATTGTTGGTACTCTTGAGGGCATGCAGATCGCCTTCTTCGCGTTTGCCAAGATCCCTGCATCTGAGCGTGGAGATTCCTACTTTGCCAAGAAGACCTGTGATATTTTGTTCGCTGGAAATGGACAAAATTTGCCCGGATTCATGATTGGACGCCAATTGACAGTTGTTGCCTCCTTCTTCTTGGTTGGATCCTTCACTTCAATGACAATTGTCCCCGGAGAAGGAAACAACATCTTCGGAGTTTCTGATGGAGCTCAAGCCTTCCTTAACTACGGTTTCCAAGGAGCTGTCATGACTACCATTCTTGCCTCCATCTCATGGCAATTTGCTGCCTCAGCATACCCTTTGGCTTTCATGAACAACCCCATCACCTACATCCTCTTGATTGTTGCTCTCGCCCTCGAGTTCATTGGTCTTTGCGCTTCTGCCTGGGTCTTGGCTCGCGTCCAAAAGGCTGTCATGGGCTTCCAATACGATGAGGTATACATTGGAACTCCCGAAGAGCGTATCGAGAATGACCACCCCGATAAGGAGTTCGGACCTGATATGGGTCACCTTACTGGAGGTGGATTCATGGGCCACCAAGTTGGATCACACGATGCTTTGGATGGACCCGTTCCACACTCAAAGGATGCTCTTGAGGCCAAGAGATCCAGAGATGCCCTTGAAGCGCAGGAAGCTGCGTAAGTTGCTATCGATTGTGCTTGAGTGCTATTATGAGTACCATTAGTGAGTGTCAGACCGCCCCGGACTTGGTTAGCACCAATCACGTGTAGATCGTGCTGTTATGACGAATGCAAGCGGGGAATGATTTCTATGTTAGGTAGTTGATTTAGGTAATACTAAAACTGATTGTTGTTGATACCAGTCGAAGAACTTAATGCTCATCTATTTATTATGGTACCACGGTATTTGCACTGTACCCTCTCTGTCATTGTCATTGTTACTCTAATTTAAATAAGTGCAGCACTGATTGATTGCTTATTTAGAGAAAGTTCAATAACTATCTCTAGCCTCCTTTCCAGTGAAAACGATCTCTATCTCTAATAACTGTAATTGGAACAACGGACAACTAAGTCTATTTCTCAAACTGTCATTGGAGCACCTAACAACTGACGAAGTGCTACTTTGTCTTGCGAGATAACTCGCGAAGTATCCAGAGTGTTTTTGTTACCACCTCTCTCTTCATTTCATACTGAAGTGATAGCACTCGTTTACTTTGAAAGATGTAACTTGTTGTGTATTATTACCTTTCTAGATGACCAGGTTTAGATAGTATCTAGTTAACAACACGAATATGTTCGTGAATAGATCTCAGGTTTAACATTACAGAGCTGTACATTAATGTGGTAGAGTGGCACAAAGGTTAAGCTCTCGTGGTTTGACCCAGTCAACCTGTGTTGGCGTCCTGAACTGCCCATATCACTTCACTCTGATGTCACTATCGGAGTTACCGCCCTGATCGGTCGCCTTCAAAGTTGGGCTTGTTTCCAAGGAAACGTAACTGTTATGTCTGGTATGTGCCTCTACAGTTGGGCCGCACGAGTTTCCGGAAGGAGACAAACTGTTTCCCGAGATGACAAAGGTTCATCCTGTACCAGTGAGAGCTTGTGTACCTCGAAAGAGGCGCAACATCACCCCCTTCTTTTGTAAGAATGCTCCATCTACTTCATCTTTTGCATGTTGGTTATCAATGTATTATTTGAATCAGAAATTACCACATTCTTGAACACCAAGCAAATCATTTTTACTTCTTTCTCTTCTGATGCTTCTCCAAAACCTCCTCAGTAACCTCCAAACCCCAATGCAACAAAGTCTGCCTAACAACTGGACTAACATCTTTACCCTTCTCCAATCCACCAGCTGCCACAATCTTATTGCACAATTGACTCCTAAACCTCCCCTTCTCCCCAGCCAACCCCTTCCATCGTCCAATCTGCCGAATATCATCGCTGCACCTCCTTCCCGAGTAGAATCGACAATACCACTGAAACCAACCGTAAGGATCTACATCCGAGATCCAACCGGATGATTCCCACATACCCAATGATCCACCGCATTTGGCTTTATATTTGTTTACTTGGATATTGTACGTGTTGGAACTGAGCATATTCGATGGCAATCCCTTGATCCAATCGGGTTGTACTGTATCATTTAATACTTCCTTGGCTGAATACCGTATATTGGTCACGCTGGAGATGATTGGGCGAAAGTAGGTTCCTCCGAATGCTCCGGAGCGGAGTACCTCTTCTGGTGTGCGGTTGGGATGAAATTCTTTGAGTGCCTCTTTCAATGCTGGATCTTGACCGGGTGCAAATGTCAATTCACCAGATTTGGCACGTTTAGGTTTTGCGGTGACGAGTTTTGCTTCCACGGTGATTTTTGGAGGAGGCATGGCCGGTGGATCTTTGTAGAGTTCTTTACTTTGACTTACGAGTCGTTGTCTGTAGGCCGATACCGAGGTTGGCAATCCTGGCGTAGCAGCAGCTGCTTGTGCTGCGCTTTTTTGCTTTTTTGCAGTTTGGGCTGCCTCTTCGTCTGCTGCCTTTTTGTACGTGGCTAATAATTGTTCGGCTGTTGATATGGCATCGTCCCACTTGGCTTGATCGTCGCTGCCGCGCTTCTGTCGTTTGCATGTCTTGACTACTTTTGTGAGCAGTTTGCCAATCTTGGTGCTTTCCAAGAGAGATATTGTCATGTTGCACGTGTCGTTTTTTACTGTTTCAGTTGTCAATGCGGTCAGAATGTCAATAGCATCTTGCGGCGAAGGATCAGCTGCGTCGATGACTCGAGAGGAGAGCGAGGAGGCGTGATTTGCAATGTTTTGTTCTTGTGCTGACGACATGTTGGATGGAAATGAATTTGTGCACGAGATGATGTGAGCGTTTAGTTTTGTTGATGGCGCAGAGAGATGGCAATGGCTGAAACCTCGAGATTTAGGCAAGGATCGATTCAGTAGGAGGAGGAGTGCTGTTATTGACGAGGCTTTGATCCGCAGCATTGACTACAACTTCGCTCAACTGGACTGTGGTGTGTTCGGTGTTCGTCGTCATCGTTGTTTTGTAGGTTTGGTTTAAAATGTGGCGGGAGTGAGTCAGAAAGTGCGCCATTCGGAACTCAACAGGCTGGTACTGTAGGTATGGAACTGGTACCCTCACACTTAGCTCCAATGTTATTTGACAGATGTCACAAATCATAGTTTAGACCTTAACTCTGCGCGGCAGCTGTCGCCACATCTTACCAACTGACTCACAGCCACCACACAGTTTCCGTGATTTCTCAGAACAAATCGAAATGCGCGTCAACCAAAGCAACGATGAGATGATTCATCGGCCTCGGCGTTGACACAGATGATGCCAAATCATTGCTTGATGAATAGAGCTCTCAACTGCTCTCACAACACCGAATTATTAGACCATCTCAATACAATTAGAACTTTGCCATAGTTTCAGTTCAATACCATACCAATCACATCATGTGTCGACCACAAGCAACTCCCAACCTACCATCCATCACATCAGATCAACTGACAGCAGCAAGCGCGTCGAAACCCAACAAAAAGACACGCCGAAGCCCCAAAGCAAACTCCAAGCAAACAAGAAGTAGACGTCGTCCATCCACTATCAGCAAGTCAGACGAATCCACCGATTCATCATGCACTCTGCCCACAGTATCATCCAACGGATCACTCGATTGCAGCCTTGACACATCGATCGATTCATCATCGTCTTCACATCATCACAACTCACCTCCACGTAAATCAAGAAGATGCCCCCGCAAATCCAAACAAGCAACACCCAAACAAGTCCAAATCACCGAACTTACACCCCAAGAAAAATCACGCTACGTCGCCCTCGACGCAGAAATGGTCGGCATCCTAGACACACGAGGTCGTCCATCCTCCGCCTTGGCGCGCATCTCTCTAGTCGATTGGAATGGAGAATCCATCTTCGACTCTTACGTCAAGGTAACTCAACCTATCGTCGATTACCGTACCTTCGTTTCAGGAATCACATCCGAACATATCTTGGGAGAAGATGCCCTTCCCATACTCGAGGTACGGCGAATCGTCGGTGAATTAATCCACGACAAGATAGTCATTGGCCATGGTCTCAAGAATGATTTCAAGGCACTGGGTCTCACCCATCCATGGTATCTAATTCGAGATTCTGCCAAGTATTTGCCGTTTATGAAGACATGTCCCACAACTGGGGAATGGATCGCCAAGAAACTCAAGACATTGGCATTGGATAAATTGGGTATGATTATACAATGTGAGGGTGAGGCGCATGATCCGATGGAGGATGCGGTGGCGGCGTTGGAGTTGTATAAGAAGCATAGGGTTAAGTGGGAGAGGGTTGTGGAGTGGAAGATGGAGAGGACTAGGGGTATTGAGAGTGAGATGTTGTTAGTGAGCAATTGCAGTTTTGAGGTGTATTAGTTAGAAACTGTAGATATTTGTTGGAAATGTACATATATCGGCGTTTGATTGGGGAGAAATGCATGATGTACATAGATTGGTTCATGAGAGATTAATTTGACACGAATATATTGCATAATCTTAATGAACAACATGAGTTAGTAATATGAATATACTAGATCTCATGATTTATGATCCTTTCAGTAATTGTTTCATTCTCTCATTATTACCAGGGAGGTGTGTACTGAAACCTATGGCAAGCACTCCTCCTTCTCTTCCGTCTGGACACTTCTTTACATACTCTATCACTAAGCGGTCAAAGCTAAGCTAGATAAAGAAGGCGCTGGTGGGCTTGGAACCTGTCTCTATAGTAGGTTCTCTGCTCTCTAGTTCTCACACCTAAAAACAACGATGCTCCAGGATGTTGGGTTTTCTCGTTGAAGTCAGATGTGAATGCAGCAAATGCTAATGAGTTGTTCGTTCTGGTTGATCATGATTGAAATCACTTTGGCAGTAAGTTGTTTTGATGTCACAAAATTTGAATTTGGTTGCTTACTCCCCAGGTTATTTATTTTATACTCTAGAGTAGAGAATGACAAAATATGGGCCATCGGAATGATGAAGGGA
>JALLPI010000776.1:0-14931 GCA_036939935.1 Cyclotella atomus
CCCTTGCCACGTCATGCCGTGTCTGATAACGTGACTCCGACGTTCTTTCTCCTTAGAAGCCCCTTAGAAGCCGAATTATGACATGATTTTGTGTCGCTTCCTTAGAAGCCCCTTAGAGTTTTCTCTAAGGGGCGTCTAAGGATTTATTCGGATGTAGTGGTGTTTCTTCACTGAACAATATGCGTCACAACCTATCTACAGAAGAATAACTAAGCCAAACTAGATATGTAAGCAAAGTGATACTTATACTTACGAGCTCACATGGGAATCAATAGAATGGCACAGTCCTTTGAATTACTTAAAATGATTCTCAGTCAATGCGAACCTATTATTGATTCCATCGGTATCTTTTAAACGTTAAGTCGTTGAGCTTCGTTGGTGGATACCAAGATACCTTTTTTGAACTCAGGGTACAACGACGACGCCAAGCGCACATCACAGCATGCTCCACCAACGCACACCACAACCATGACAACCACAAGAGCCGACGGTGTGCCTTCAGTGGAAATGGCTCGATAAAAGCAATCCAACGCCATTCGCAATTGGTAGTGTACGACTGTTGACTGATGCAATACTAGAGCAGACAACCACGCTCTTTTGTTGCAGCTGAAGAGCCACTGTAGCTTGAATCAGTTTGAGCCAGTCACCACTGAGTTCGACCGACACACACCGAATCATTAACAGTCCCACAGTTGATTTCAGCCAGTGAGCCTAAAAGACATTACGACTCCATTGCACAGTACTAATAATTTAAACAATGAGCACATCAAATGAAGCACAAGATGTGAGCAGTGGGCCATCCGCCCCGCCGAGCATCCTCCCTGAGCCCATGAGCGGGCAACCGACCAAGGCAGACGCTCCCAGCAGTGGAAAGCACGAGAATGATTTAGATCTAATAATGGTGGTTACCAACGAGACCATGGAGGATGATCGAGAGCCCAGTGAAGTCGTTGTGAGCAAGCCTTCCAGCGTTGCACTGAGTGTGAAGAGCGAGGGAGGAGAGAAGAGAGAACCCAAAACACCAAAGGCGTCGAATTGCGATGGAGAGCAGCGAGGAAAGGAGGCTGAGCCGAGTAATGTAGGCGATAGAATGGTCGGAGGAGAGAAGACTGATATGCCAAAGGCCGACACAAATGATGGTTCTGGTCGCCCGGAACAAGAAGATAGTGCCAAAAGCTCTAAGCCCGAAGAGACAAAGGGGCCAGGAGATAAGAGGTGCGTAATTTGCTGGTAGCTCAGATGATCTTTTTGAATCATGAACTAACCATTCAATTATGAACTGCATTCGAATTGAAAGTGCTCAAGAGTTTACTGTTGCAAGTTCAAGTGCTGCCAGTGAAGACAAGCCGTGAGTCCTTTGCTGTTGAAGTGCTTTGAAAGATTATGATGATGAGTCCTGCTGTGTCTTCATGAAGGGATATTTGATGTTGAATATTTTATAGGGGTGTTCATGACGACTTTCTCTGACATACTCTCTCAATGGTATTTCTGTAGCAACAATACAGCTGCTCCTCAGGCTCCTTACCAGCACCCTTACCATTATCATCACGTGAGTTACTATGCCAATGAATGAATCAGTGTACTGATTCACCTGTCACTAACATTTTACCTGCGTGCGATAGAACAATGGCTACCCTCAATACCCCCACCATCCAAACTCGCAATGGAATCAATGGAATCGTCACCCTCATCCTCCGCAAGCCCAGCATCCTCAGGGATATCATCCATATTATTCACGATATCCTGGATATCATGGTTACAACGCGCAGCATCCTCAGTCTCAGCATCCACCTCACAACGGGCACCATCCTCAGCCTCATCCTGCTCAAAGTGCACAGCAACATCCGCCTCAGAAACATCCAGCTCACAATGCGTCTCAGAAACAGCTACCAGTAACAACGTCTAAGGACGAAAAAGACGAATCAAAGAAGTCCGCCGACTCTATTCCTCCGTCTAACTCTTGGAATTCCCAGCAGCACCAATACACCCACCCGTATCCTCACTGGCGTGGCCAATACCCTTACAATTACAACTATTACGGAGGATGGCGCAACATTCATTGGAGTGGATCGGCAGCATCAGTAAGTACGGCAGATGCAACTAAGCAGACTAAGAATAAAACAGAGAAGAAAAGGGGTAGGGACGATAGGGAGGCAAGGGATGAAACGAATGAGAGGGAGATAGGACGAAGTTATACTGAAGACACGGCGAGTACTTTGAGCATTGGAGGAATGAGTATGGCTAGCTTAGGTGTGTTTCAGATTGAAATTCGATTGACTCATTAGCTAATCCATTCTCACTAAAACACCCACCCTGTACATTGATAGACCAAACACAGGCATCCTCTCCAAAACGCAGGAAGGGAATGTTTCGCAATCAGAATATTCATCGTGACCTCGCAACAGATACGCCTAAAGACTTTCCTCGTCTCGATGCTACATCTACCTTGTCTGATGGCAAAATGATCCTGCACAATCTGTCTATCACATCCCTTGGCAGCCTGCGTCAAAGCTATTCTGCCGAAATCGCCGAGTTGTGCGGCCCATCTCCCATCAACGTTGACAAGAAGCTTAAGACTCACTTTGATGACAAGATTGACCAAGGCAAGACCCCCAAGAAGCGTAACACGTCGTCGAAGAAGGGTAAAGATGGGCATGTATTTCGTTTGGACAATGCCCCTTCTACTACACCCGCGGCAATGAGACTTGCAAGTCAAGATGATGACAGTCCCAGCATGTTGGATTTGATCGGCACTGAAACTCCTCTGCTATTGAGTAGTATGGAGAATGTCATTTTAGATGACAGCCTCACGAAACAGTTGCGTGGTCAGGCTTTTACGCCTCTGCCTCATATTTTAGGCGGAGACGATGTATGGAGTTTCAACGGTTCACCGCTAGGATCTTCCTTTGAGAAGTTGACGCCTCGGTTTGGATTGGATAGTACCAAGAGCAAGAGAAATCCGCTCGCTTCTCCCAAGTCATTTTGGAAGGATGATTTCCTCGAGGAGCACAGCCAGAAGAAGTCTAGTAAGAAGGACAAGGACAAACAGGAAGGTGTGCAAAGTATCTTGTCAATGCTTTCGCCTGCAATGAGAGAGATGGATCCTGTCGACCCGGCAATAGATGGCGGACCAACCAGTCCCATTCCTATTCATCGAAAGATCAAAGAAGGAGCTCCCAAGTCGTCAATTGATCCTTGCATTGCTACACCACTCCGTAGACCTCCGCCACATGCAACTGGAGCATCGCAGCATCATCCTCACAGGCCTCACCATCATGCATCTCCTTATCAGAGAGGACCTCCACCGGCCATCATGCACAGCCCCATCCCTCCCCATCACTCGCATCACCACATGTCACCATACGAAGGCCGATACGGAGAGCATAGACGAGATCATCATCCTTACGGCATGTATCCGCCTCCACACCACGGTCACGGGCACTACAATCCAGATGATCGTATCCGTAATCTCCGTGGAAGATGCCCTCCTGTTCACCATCACATGCCGCCTTCTCATCATTTGCCGCCCCCTTCATATCACCATTTTTCTCCTTTGACCAACGTCCCGCGAGGAAGAAGTTGGCACGAAAACCAGCACAACCACCTTGATAGTACTGGAACGTCGTCATCTAAGCGTAAGTGCGTGCCGCTCAGACCTCCTGTCCCAGCCAAGTTTCAGGGAGACATCGAGAAGTTCAAGGATGCTCCAATCCCAGAGTTCAATAACTTGGTTAACTTTCCTGGCCATATGAATCAAAAGCAGCCCGCTAATGTTCCTGATGGAATGCGATGCTGTGTTATGTGTGGTCAGGCATGTCCCTGCTCTCAGGGAGGAAAGCAAAAGAAGGGGGACAAGTCAACTCTCATTCCTCTTGGCACCAACAAGAGTATGCCCAACACCAGCAATGGCTTCGCTATAATCCCCACTCAGAACAAGGGCCTATGTACACTTTGCGATGTCAATGTATGGATTGTCACTCAGACCGGTCTTGAGATAAAGTGGTGCAAGGGCTGCAAGAACTTCCGCCCTTGGGCTGCCTTTGGAGACAAGGGTTTGGCTACAAAATGCGTCCGCTGCAGAGATAGACAGAGGGAGAAGTACGCGTTGCAGAAGGAAGAGAAGGAACGCCAAAAAGGCACCTCGAAGAACACTACTCCCTCATTACCAATGAGCATGGGTCACGGTCATTAAGTTTTGATTTAGGGTGAAACAGTGATGGTATATGTTTGGAACAGCCGTCACTCATCATTTTACACAGGAGAAATAATTGTACTGGAAGGGATCAGTACTATGCTGCATTTTTCAATTCATTTCATTAAGTACAGACATCAGGGTCAACCTTGTGGCCATTGTAATGATTGATAAGATTTAACTTTGGAATTGTTACACACTTAGTTCTACCATTGTCTTCTCTCATCAACTCAACTTCACTACACTGAATGTAAAAACGACAGGAATGATCAAGGACTACAAGAAGAGAGAAGTAAAGTATCTAGAGCTTTGAGAATACTTGATTGAATTTTCATTACAGTGCAGCTAATTAAGACACAAGCACACACATAACACAAACGTTGCCCAGCAGTCTATACAATCTGGTTGCAGTATATCCTTAGTCACTTTGTTGCTTGATTACTTAAACAATACTTGACATGGTGCTGCTAACATCAGTGCTGACGGCTGTTTCATCACCTGGCGATTCCCGACCATGTTGTTTACTTTCGATGATGCGTTGCTGCACTCTCAACAGTGCGTCACCTATGAAAGAGTACAATATGGTTAGAATCATTACAAGAAGATATAAGTTGAACCATATCTGAACACACCTAAATCGTCTTTCTCCTCCTCAACCCTCTCCAAGATTTGCGTTGGCGGAAGATGTTGCTCCTGACATTGAGGTTTAGCAAGCTGCTGCTGCTGAGAAATCCATTGCTGCAGGCGATTAGCCTTATGGTTCATGCTATCGAAGCTGCTCACGTCTGATTCACTCATTCCGAGTATGTCAGGTTGAGATCCTCTTTCACCATCACCAACTTTTGACTGGTCTTCTTCAGAGTCGCAAGTATCAACGTTACCGATGAACCCGGAGCTCGGTGTCTTGAGTTGAGACTGATCATCACTATCCATACTTTCTATTTCCGAAATGGTTTGATTGAAACCATGGTATTGAATGCCACATCTACGATCGTGTTCTGTTCCTAATGTTGTATTTTCATCGGATTGCATACCACTGTAGCTGTTATAATTGACGTAACAAAGCTGTTTGTACTTGCCATCGTCATCTAAGCTTTCAATGCTTCTCATTTCGGATTCACTTAAGTTGATTCCTTTATCTTGAGCACACCAACCTTTTTCAGTCGAACAATCTACAGTATTGGTATCTACAACCGAAGGAGGACTGTAAGCGCCATCCATATCAGACTGACTCAGATGGATTGCAGGATCAGCGGCACAACATCCCGCTTTTGCTGAGTAATCAGCAGTGTCAGCAAGTTCAATGGTAGGAGGTGAATATATCGCTCTTGATCTCTTTGAGAAGTTGGATGCCTTTGTGCTATCACTGTCATCGCTGTCATATTCATCATCATCATGAAGGCTATCCCCAAACGAGCCAGGAATATTCTTACATTTCTTTTTGTGCCTTCTATGAAAAAACAGTAGCATTGCAATCCACACGACCGCGATAGATCCAAATGAAATGTACATCATTTGTTCAGGAGTCACGTTCCAATCCCAGCCACCGATGAAGGGCGTAGAATAAGGCTCGCCTCTGCCGTACGATCTACCATTCGCCTTGATGAACAGAATACTTCCTTGATCATCTGCCAAATTCAGGTCAGATTCATATGCTGGTTCCAGCCTTGTGTGCGTCTCAAACTTGTAACACTGGTCAACATTTATATAACCGGCATCATCGTAGCAATTGTATCTTTCATTTTCGTCTCCCTCTCCATCATTCTCCAATCTGAGTATTTCAACAGTATAAGAGTGTTAGGCCATTCCGATGAAGCATATTAGTTCTCGATATAATAACAACCGCTCGTCTCACCTTCGATGATCGCGACTATTCTTGTTTTGGTCATAGTACAGATTGTAGGCTCGACAAGGCTGACATACTTTAAAGACACTCATCTTTTCATTCCAAGTCTCGATTGCCTTGGCATAATCAGCAGCCACTTGCTTCCCTTTATTGCTGTATCCATAATAGTTGTACAGGTTGAGGATGTAGGCCTCTAGATTCATTTCATCTGACAGCATTGTGCACATGTTGTCAGTGTAGATTTCTAGTGTCATATTGCCTTCTGGTAGTGGATGCATATCTATGTAGAGCGTATTGCCATAATAATCTGGCATGCTTAGTTGTTTGCACGAAGTAGGCCATTTCTCCATCCAAGTCTCCATTGTTTGGTAGACTGAAAAAGGTAGAAGTACAAGTTTCGGCAAAGTTAATGCGGTTATGGAGTGCAACATTGTATTTCAAACAGCAGCATAGCAGCTTGTTTTACTTGACAACTCACCATCGCCATCTTCATCGCCTTGCCAAATGCAATAACCCTCATGCTTAAAGAGCTGTTCGGTCCAATCATACATTCCCTCGGTCTCCTTGAAAATACCCACTAGTTGAAAATGCGTATGGCTCTCATGACAGTCCAATTTGACACATCTATGACTGGTTCCAGAGGCTAGACAAGTCGAATCATCGTAGGTTCCGTTCTTCATGTCATAAAATTGGTATTCTTCGATGGTATTTCCCTTGTACTTCGGATCTACATAAGCTGCCCAAAGCAATTTACGTCCGCATTCTCCATCTTTGTTATCTTCAGGTAACTTTCTTGTGTATCCATTGTTGTAGTTGTAGTACCGATAAAAGTTTGTGCTGTTGGATATCTCACAGTCGATGTAAAGGCCCAGATAGCGCCATGCTAGACTGTAAGGTTCGTATGCATTGCCACTGGAATCAACGAGGTAACTATCGTATCCATCTGCGCTGTAGAGATCACGTGATTTACGAGGCGACCAGCGTTCGGCAGAGGATGCGGTATCATTGAAGATCAGCTCTGGTATTTCTTTGGAGAATCGCATGATTTATGTTTTTGTTGCTAATTGTCACGCCTCTCAAGCCATATAGAGATGTTGTGCGCTGTCGAAGTTGGACGGGGCGACTAAGCAAACCTTATTTGTTGCATTGACTCCTCCTGTCAAATTACGACTCGCTTGCCAGCATGGTATGATTGAGGTCGTCCTGAAGAAGATGCGCTATGTTCAGAAGAGCGTGCACGTTGAACAGGCGGGGAGAAAGCACCATCAAGTAAGTGGAATCTTTATGATACCAATAATAACGGTAACCATGTAACAACATTAGAGCAACTACCTGTCAAGTTATATATCACGAATTCAAAAGTGTGGGTGAAAAACGTGACTATTGATACTGCCAGAAAGAGGAATGGTTGGAGCAAGAGAAGGGACGGAGCAAGCTATAACTGAATCCAAAGCACGGCAAATATGCAGACTGAAGCCACATGGTAAGTACCATACAAAGGAAGATTCTTTCTGCGGTCGTCTGGTGAAATTGGTGGCATCAGGTCTCGTCACTGACCCTTTACCCGATTCCACCAGGGCACAAGGTGTCGAGATGCACACCATATGCAATGAAGTTTATTAAAACGTTATCTAGACCAGCTTCGTGAGATAACGCTGTCTGATCTCGAACGATAATAATATGATGACCCCTCATGAAATATGTATGTCCCTCAAGGGCATTTCAAAGAATGATCGTAGACGTCCGGACCGCTCAATCACACATGGCATAGCCATGCCACAATAGCATAGCCATGCCCAAACATCTCCATAATACATCGCAACCATAGGCCTCGCATACTTATAACCAGCAATTTCTGACCCGGACCAGACAACAAGAACTTTGATATCTACCACAAGCCATCATTCATGCTGACCCCAAGTACGAACCGTATTTCTATATTATTGGAATGCCCTCCAATTCTAGACGCTCGTATACCTACATTGTCGAAAACGCATATCCTGCCAGCTTTGCCATTTCTCCAAAAGCAGACAAATTGATTCAGATCATTGTACCAGAGTGATGAGCAACTATTCCAGGGGTCACCTACAACTGAAGAAGACTGTGAGGTAACAACTGATGACCCGGAAAAATGAGTGTGTCTATAATATTGGATCAACAGGAAAGTAGGATTGGGCACAGAATACTTTGTTTTCAAAAGCTACACAGAAGGAAACATTCGCATCTCGGTGAAGTTTATTACGAATTATGATTGATATTGATGGATATTTATTACTTGACTTCGCTAAGTTACTGGTGTGAACTCTAGTATAATTAGATAACCTACTATAGATGACCCACTGCATTCGGGAGTACTCTCTCTAGAGGACATGAATGAGTATTTAAGGTCTCACGAGTCTGAATGTTTTGGGGAATTTGGATTGGCTGACAAGGCTTCCGTTTTCGTTCGAGATGGTGCTAAGACTGCTACCGAATTGGAATCCTCTTGATCAACCCCTTTGATAACCGTTGAGCTGCTGCTCATTGAACTTGTTAGTGAACTCAAGGATTGTTTGTCCCGGTTAGATACAGTGACGAGCTTCACTGCTGATGCTGCGTCATTGGAATTCGTTCCGTCAGAACACGAAGATGAACTGCCATTGGCCTTCGCTTGCTTCGACTTGTGAGAGCCAGCCGAAGACCCACCAGCACTCTCGTCTCTCAGCCGCTTCGGTTGGCTTGAACTACTACTATTACCTCCAGTCTTACTATCTCCACTGCTGTTGTTTTGCGCTTGACTTTGAACAGTTTCTTCCGCATCAATCCACTGTACAAAGGTCGTTAACCCGAAATAGTGCGAGACATTGGAATCTGTTGATAGCGGATAAAGAGTTACGTAGCTTCGGTATCTCCGTCTATTCTTGGTGTAATTTGTGATCATGCCACATGACGGTCGCTTGAACAGTAGNGTAGCTTCGGTATCTCCGTCTATTCTTGGTGTAATTTGTGATCATGCCACATGACGGTCGCTTGAACAGTAGCGGACTCATCAGACGTTCAAGGCCTTTTCGACCAGTATCAGAACCTTGAAGGATACTGCATGAACGCTTTCCGACTACTTCTGCCCCTGTGTAACCCGTGAGATTTTCCCAACGTTCATTAACTTGCACTATAGTATACGGACGGTCTGCCAAAGTCATGACCATGGGATAGTCGTACTGCTTCTGGCACGTCTGGACTGTGTTGGGTATGGCCACATCATTGAAGTTCTCAAAACCCATTGCCATCTTTACTTGCAGCATGAATGCCATCACATCAAACTGAATGAAAACGAAATGATTAGCGGATCACGACTACCGACATATTGAATGTAGAAAGACAATCTCACCGTGATATCTAGCGTTACGATCTTGTGAGCCGAATTGAACTTGCAAAAGAGCATGCCCTGTTGATGCAACTCTATACGTGCACCACATTGCCTTGCATTCAATGTTTCCATAGACCACCGGGCCATGATTTGGTTACCTTCTGTCACAGAATCTTCGGTCACTAGAGTATACTGGAACTTGACCTTTCCCATTGGATAATGGTAACGATCTACCAGGGTCTCGAAGAATACCTAATCAAAGAAGAAAAACCATCAGCCAACGAAACATACACATCATGCAGCAGCAGCAGCAGCAGAGCAGCAGCAACAATCACTTACGGCATTGCTTGCAACGTCTGCAATCATGGCATCTACTCCAGAGATCGTTCGTTGGCAGTTTGAAAGTTGTACCTCACTGGATGGAAAGCTTTGATACGGAGTCACTGGCAAACGACAAGTGAAACAGCTCTCGTCCAAGATGCTTGACCAAAGTTCTCGCTTTTGATTCAAAGAGTACCCTGCTCTCAGAGCAAAGAAAGACCTGAGTACATCAACCCTTTTTGAGTGTGTCTCAACCATGAGGTTAGCAGCATTGGCTCGTTCAGCTACAAGGGCATCTCGTTCTCGGCATAGCTCGTCGACTGTTTGTTTGAGACTTTCGACGTATGCTTTCTTGCGCAGTCGAGTGTTCTTGGCATGCTCTCGGTTGCGCTCTTTATTGGTCTTGTNCTCTCTAGAGATAGGTATTGATGAAATTCGATGAGATTATCATTAGAAAGAATGAACTCGTTAGATGATCGAACTTACTTATTGGTCTTGTCTACAGCTTCTGAGTTTGTTCCACTTTTGAAGGAGGATAGTTGTCGATTAGTTTTCACAAGCAATTTCGTGACAGCGCAGCAAGAAGAGAATACAAAAACTCACTGAGTGTCGCTGTTCATTCTTCCCTTGTTCACATCGATAGCATTCGCTTTCGCACCAAGAAGCATAAAATCATCGTCAGTGCCGGATTCAGTAGCATAATTATCAAATGTCTTGCCTCCTTTCCTCGACAAAGCTTCACCATCTGTATCACTCGAAATAACGTTCATATTTGAGGGTGCTGGAGCAGTACCTTGTGCCGTGACGTTTGGGTATATTGGATTTGCAGTGGGTGGATTAGCTTGAAAATTAGCTTGTAGAACATTATAAGCCACCATTGGAGTTCCTTGCTGCTGCTGCTGTAGGAGCAGATTTTGCTTCATCAACTTCTCCGGACCCACCAGCGCTTCGGACGGATTGGTGCCACCCTGGGCTCCAGCTTGTTGAGGCAAAGGGACTGTACTTGCGAGAGTAGAATTCAAACTCTTCATCGATCCACTGATCAGTTGTTGGTTTGCGCCAGAGCTCTTGGTACTCTCCAACGCTTGAGGGTTCTCGGCCCGAGAATGGATGCTTTTTATAGTGTTGTTAAGGCTTTTGATTGTGTTGCCAATGACTTCTGTTGTGCAGTCAGGCGGTGCGATAGGCGAAGAATTGGTAGTCTTATCTTTGGAACGGCGTGCCAGTTTGGTGGGTTCCGGTATTGCTCCGTGTTTATTTTGACTGGCAGGTAACATCGCTTGCCCTGTCTGCACCGGCTGAAAAGACGATGCAGGCTCAGTCAGGGCTTGGGTCGAATTCACATTTGGCTGCCCTTGTGGTTGAAACTGCTGCAACGTCTGTAGAAATTGAAACTGTTGCTGCATTAACAAATTGTCGCCACCTTGAGGCAACTGCATCTGAGGAAGTGTTATCTGCCCATTATTATTCTGTTGAGATTGAGTCATAGCAAGTTGATACTGAAATAACGCGAGTTGCTGTTGGGGATTCAGGGAGCCAATCTGTGGTAGATTCAATACGTTGATAGCCAAGGCGTTTTCGTTAGCTTCGACCTGCTGTTGAGCTTGCTGCTGCTTCTGGACTTCTTGTTGACGCCGAGCTTCCTCTTCCTTTTGTAACTCGACCTGCTCTTGTAGTCTCTTCGCCTCTTCTTCCTGCTGTCGTCGAGCTTCTTCTTCTCGTTTTAAAAGTTCTTGCTCTTGCTGCTGGGCTATTCGCTGAGCCTCTTGCTGGGCTTGAGCTTGTTGAGCCTGCTGTTGAGCATGAAGTTGATGTTGAGCCTGCTGCTGTTGGGCCTGCTGCTGCAACATCCACAGATAAAACGGGTGTGCCTGGGGAGGAAGGTTTGGTGGAATTGAATTGGTTTGGAGTTGCAATGCATTTGATGCATTCGCCGGAATACTTGGCAATGCATTCAGTTGCATTCCCCCCAAATTTTGAACAGGCCTAGGATCTTCATTCATGGTTTGCGACTGTGCATGTTGAGGAGCAGCCTGATGTTGAACGTGACTTGACATATTCTGCTGTTGCTGAGCTTGGCTAGCTAAACTACTCTGAGCTTGCTGCTGTTGCTGCTGGTGGAGATCAAACCGACTACTACCATTCCCAGCCTGATCATCGTTCCCGAATGGCAGATACTGAGGCTGGGGATTATTGTTCAAACCATTGTTAGCTGCACCCCCCTCGTTCCAGTTCCATTCACTCCATCGAACCGCCCCACTTTGGGCTTGGGCCAGCTGACTTGAAGATGTATGCTCATTATTACCAATGGTACTTTGGCCACCACCTCTCTGGCTCTGATTCACCTGCAAAGTGTTCTGGTTCAGAATGCCCTGGCCCTGAATGTTGATTCCGCCTCCATTCACTGAAACTGCTGCATCATTGTTACCATTAGCGCCATGACCCGTCTGACTTATCCCACGCAGACTGTTCAAGGAATCGTGAGTGCTTCCCCCCTCCCCTATAGAAACGTCGTCCCAAAACAAGAGACCTAAGCCTTCAGATGATTGCTGTCAAATGATTTAGAAATGTATTCGTATCAATTAGACCAAAGTTTATAAGTACAAACAGTTGATTTATATGGACATGAGATCGTCCAATTCATTTGGAACACACAACAACACCAACGAATTTATCATTATGTAACTCACAGAAGCATCATCCCACGATAGCTCCACATTATTATCATCATTCATTGTCGCTATTCGATATTGTTCTACTTAGAGTTGTTGACTCTAGAGAAGGAAAGTTACTGACGCTGCTCGCTGTAAACAACATCATTCATCTCTGTGTTCGCTTCCTCCCCGTTCCTTCGTTGCCAGGTGATTCATGGTTGTTTGCTGTGGTAGAAAGTGGTTTTGACATGAGGAGATTGAAGCGATGTTGTATGAAGGATTTTGATAGAGATTGGTGACACGATTTCTTGGGGTACGTGACGTGATTATGGTTTGTGGAATGGAACAAGTAACATTATTCAGCCAGAGTGTCTGGTCGGAGTTTTCAAGAGCGACAAAGAATGCACTGTTCTTATTTCTCACTCCATGTAGTCCTTATTCCACGACCATTCCCACTTTGGAATCCATACAAAAACAAGGACGGTGTCGATGCAGTGCCGGTTAGTTCGATAATGAAAAGTGTCAGGGTAAAAGATGGGTAGATACGATAAAATAGTGCTTGTGTAATCTTGTGTCTCAGACAATAGCCCCCCGCTTTAGCGTGAGGGAAAATGAAGAATCCTTCTTTAAGCATCTATTTGTATTCCTCTAATTCACTCAATCCGTATTTACAGTGAACAAGAAAACAGATGGTTGATTGAGCAAACAGCTGTTCTGGAGACGCGTCACGAGGGGTGACAATTTTTCTCGCGAAGAAGTGAAGACACGGGATCCATCATCACATCGCATCTCTCGTTGTTCCCAAAACACAAAACACTGTACATACAACATACATTCATCATTCGCAACAAGCATGGAAATCACCTTCTTAAAAATGTCGTACAACTACAATGAATAAGAAGTTTAGCATATCATGGGATGATGCTTCGGTAAGTGCATCTGGTGTGAACTTGTCGAGTGATGCGATTGTTATCTTCAACAATTGTGATCCTTTTCTTCGTTCTTCCAAAACAGCCGCGATCGTCCTCAGATGATCTCCTGGGTAACTGGGACGAAGGTAGCAATGGCTCATTCAACAGTCTGAGATTTTTACAGCAAGATAACAGTATTCATGACAGTACAGAGAATTACTTCACTGGTCAGACAATTGATACCGGGCAAGAAATGGGACAGAATAACGAAGGAGGGACGCAGCACTTGAGTCTTTTGCAGCAATTGCAAGTACAAAATAGGAATGATGCCGAGGCAAATGATGTTATTCAGAGTGAGTTTACTGGCCAATCCGTATATCAGAGGGGTCAAGTAGAAACATCTAGTAGTAGTCAACCGGAGACGACTCAAATCCCGCCGCAGAGACCTGTGGCTACTTCAGGAAATCATGTACAAGAAATGAATTGGGCATCTCAACCGCAGCCACAGGGACAAGAGTTATCTTATGCACTGCAAATACAGCAGTTACTAGAGCAAGCATTAAAGCAGCAAAATGTCCCCCCGTTTCATCAAGAAGATATTATGCGCCAGCAGCTTTTGATCTCATCATCGAATGTTGCAACTGATCTTTCTAACCCTCACCAAGACCAGCTGGCGCAATATCTTGTCAACGTCCAACAGCAGCTCAATACGTATGGAGTAGGGGACAATCAGAAAATTCTGATGCGGCAGCAATTGGAGATGTTTCCACCGCAGTATTCTATGCACCAAGTCCCTGTCCAGCAGCCCAAAGATCAAGCCAGTCCTCAATTAATGCAAGACTCAAGTCAAACGCCAAGTGCTTCCCAATATGCCCGAGATATAAAATACAAATCGAAACCGCCCGCCCCAAAGAAGCCAAGACGCACCGAAACGAAGATTCAGGACTCATCGAAGACCAAGGCTGTGATAGCAAATCACCGCGAAGCCACTGAAGTCATCGGCAACACAATGAAAAGTCTCAACAATACCATCCGAAGCATCCACGAAATGGCTGGATTAGAACCAGCTCACTTAGCCAACAAGTCGGGGAAACGTCAAATGATTAGTGGATCAATGAAGAGTTTAAGTTCCACACTGGCTAGTACTATGATGGCTCCTCCCGAATCGAGGGGCAACGCCTCATGGAACATTGCCGAGAATGGCGAGTATTGCACTGAGCCGTTACCAAGTACTCTCAAGTTCAAAAATTTGATTCAGAATACGTTTGCACATCAAGGTGCTCCTATCAAGGCATATGCACATCATGTTCACTATTCTCCACCAGAAACGAATCAGTCATATTCTACTCTATTGTCGCAAAATACAGCCGCTGCCGCATCTAATATGAATATAGTTTCCAGTGATACTGATTGCGAATTCTTTTCTACGAAGAAGAGAAGCAACCCAACTGCACATCAGGAAAAGCCCGTGACTTCAGAAAGATATCTTACAGAGTCTGGTACGGATGACGATGCCGTGCGATTGGGTGTTTCTATCGATGTCCTATCTGCTCCATCCAATGACGAGAAAATGAGATTGACAAAGTAAGCAAGTAACGTTTACCCGTTGTGTTTATATTATATCACTCAAGAGTTTATTCTGCAATTCACATTCCAGAGAA
>JALLPI010000777.1:0-14922 GCA_036939935.1 Cyclotella atomus
AGAACCAGGCACGACTGCTATTGCACTGCCACTATGTATGACCACGACCACGATTTAGCATTTATACGTGTGCTCGAATTACTTAAGTAACTTGGTTTCTTCGCTCCAGAAATACACCTAGCAATCAAAAATTATCATATTTGAAACACTTTCACTTTATAGTTGATTACCAAGCTGTGTAGCTACATTTTAACTAAATACTCTTATCATGCACCTTGTCTTATGGGAGGGGATGGGAGATGGAGTATGTGGTGTAAAGATGCTTTGTGGATGCAAATACCTTAAATAAATATATGCATTGGTCTGACACGAATAACGGCGCGATTCTTCCATCCAAAGAAATATAGTGACAAAGTCTGCCCGTCGACAGTTCGGATCTTGAGTCGAAGAACAGATGGTTACTGAAAGATCAAAACTAGTCATGCCGTGCCCTTGTGTATTACTGCAACAACTTTTGATAAAGATATCAATGAACCTCAAGAAGTAACACTCACGAAATGCTCTGAATCTGAGCTGCTACAAAGATGGGCATTCGAAGTGGTTGAACGCGACATGTCTCTTGAGGATCAAAGCGGGTTTTATCTCATACAGAGTCCTACAACTGATGGGAGCATGTGTTTGATTCTTGTCGACGATACATACTTTATTGAGCCATGTGGCGATAACAATAGTGTGTTTCTTGTGGAGACAGTAGCTGATCAAGACTTGGATACATTCTTGAGAGGAAGCTGAACTTCTTGACTGAGCGACTGCTGAATACTGCTGTTTTGAGTTCGAAGTGAATGTTGAAAAATTGATTGCCATTGCATCTATCACATCTTGCAGGTCTAATGAGTACATTACGCAGTGTCATTGTAGTACTTATAGTTCGTCATTCTAACTTATTCATTATTAAATTATGGATGTCATGAACTCTACACCCCGGTTCAACGCAACGTTGATCATCACTTCAACGGTGTATAGGATTCAATGATAGCGCCGTCAATGGACCCATTTTCGCCACTGCATTCCTCTTGCCTCAACTGCGCAAAGGACAGAGCTGCAAATGTTTTATCAAACGCTGGCCGAGGTTTCAGAAATATTCTCGAACTATCAGAGCTCTGGTTACAGTTGAATGTAGGAACACAAAGAGTTGTATCTACATCAGACTGCAAACTATACGGCCGGTCGCGACGAGGCATTCTAGGAGGAGATGGACAAGCCGGCAGCGTAGTAACATCGATGATTTGCATCTCTGCAGCAGGTGAAAAAAACGTGACATTGGCGTTCGACATGGCTTGGCGTTGAGTTGTGTTTTTGTAATGATTTTGATATTGTATTTTGTGGCTTCGTTTTATGAGTTGATTTCGTCGGACGGCTCACGTCGCTGGGATGGGCACATTGTGCCGAGTGATATGTAGCAGATGGTTACTTGACACTACACGCCATAAAACAGTTGTCATAAGAGGCATTGTTAGATACTAACACGATGGAATACAGGTGGCCAATAAATCGATGGTATTGTCATCTTGGCTGCGGTGATGGATGTCAAGCATTTGACGACAGATGGCAATGACAATTGACACCACGAGAGCTTGAAGAGTTGACAATCGAGTGATGAATGCCAATTGTGAGGTGTGTAATTAACAAATCACCTCTTGGGTATTGTGTCGTCATTGAACTATTGATACAGTCATAGGCAAAAGGCAAGCCAATGCTGACATTCAGAACCGATCAGCGTTTTATGGCATACCGGCACGTTTCAGCCAAGAAAATGGAAAGTGCAAACGACCTCTTCAGCATAACCACAACTTTATTTTGTATTTTACAGGTCCATCTTGCTCCATCAGATCTTAGTTTGATGGCATTACAGTCCTGTGCAATGGATGATTAGATATTCAGCTAAGATACGGATATGCAAGCATTGCCAATGAGCAATAATTTGTATATTTAAAAGAAAGTAGCATGAAACATAGAATATCTACGTTATCTCAATCTTACAACTATTCTCCATATTCAGTACTCAAGCGGCACTATTACAATACGAAACACGCTGCCCGTCTTGAATTTGTTTCAAACTGCCACGTCGTGATGGCACTTCTGCCTTGTCAACAGTATTATCATTTGACGGCGATGGATCGAAAGAGACAAATGATTCAGTACTGGATGCCTCTGCAGCAGGATTGGAGGACGAACCATCGACTGGCAATTGAGAGTATGATTCAGTAATCGAGGCCTTTCATTCACTTCCTCGTCTTCTTGAATCAAAGCGACGTTAAGTCTAGCAAATGCACTTTCTTGCGTACCGAACACAGATCTTGGTTTCAACACTCGTCTCGAAGTGAAGAGTGAGGACTTTCGTCCGTAACAATCGAAGGGAAGGGGAGCAAACATACTCGCCACGTTATTAATATGGAAATGTGACGAGACGGAGCTGCGTTCGAGACGCGGAGGTGGTGGGCAGTTTAGAACGTCGGAGATGCAGAGATGGGTGGTGGATGGAGTTTGGAACATTGCGGTCGACATGGTTGGTTGATTATGGATGACGATGGAAAATATGTATGAGACTAGATCAATGATTTATGAGGGCAGTCAGAATTTCGAATGAATTTATGAGCAATGAAAAGTAGTGTTGTCGCTTGTCGACATCAACTCAACATAACACATACTATCCTGCACTAAGAGTTAGCAAGATCGATCAAGAAGCGATCTTCTTGATGCGGCTGTGGCTTGGCAATGACATGTTCAAGAGGGTCATTCTTCAACTCGAAGTCATTTCAATAATAATTCATCTAACAAAATCACTTGATGCATTGCCTTCGCTAGAGGCTTTGGTGGGACATTAATTCCACAAAGGTCATTTCAGGTCATTTTGTGTCGATTTGCCATGCCAGAACCCTTTGATATCCCGAATTGTATTGCCTAAGCAGACATTAATACCTTAACTGAGACATTTGATGTCTTTGTAAAGATATTCTGAAGGGACTAAGAGTTTCATTGTAATTGATTACGGTACTGCGTTGGACTGGTATAGACTCTCCTTAATTAACATCATTACTACAGCCCTCTGATGTATCTGGTGACATTTTGATGCGAAGCCTAATAAGGGCTGAAGCAGAGAGCTTTAAACCGAAAAGAGAACCGAAGTCTCTCTGTTAATTGTTGTTCTATTGAGAAAAGATTGAATTGAAGCGATCGCTCGATCAACGCCATCGAACTGAGTTACAACGACCAAATCAATAGAAGAGCACCATATCCAAAGCCTCATCTATATTACTACCTCCTCTCCACCACAATGGCCACCACACCAGGCTGCTATCCAACATGGTCATCCTACAATACTCTCTCCAACACCAACGTAGTCTATCCACCCTCCTCCATCGTCTCTCTATCCACCCTCGTCAATTCCACACTGGGAACCTACAAAACCTTCAACTACCAATGTCGTGAATCCCCGTTAAACCTATACTGCGGCCAGCCGGCCTATCAGCCAGGATTAAATGGAGAATACGGTCATTGGAATCTAGTCTGGACACAATTAAATGAATGTACCGGAACTGCTGTGTTAGATCCTCCATCGTCTTCTCCTACCTTATCCTTGTGGAATGGAGTTGGATGTCCAAATGTTTATGTGGATAATACAGAATACAAGGAGGGGGAATTGGTACGAGGGAAAGATGACAATGTGTATAAATGTAAACCGTTTCCGTATTCAGGATCCTGCGGTCAAGATGGATTCGAGCCTGGTTCTCCGTCTTCTTCGTGGAAAGAGGCGTGGACGTTGTTGGGATCGTGTCAAGGGACTATAGCACCGACGTCTTCGCCGAATTACAATCTGGTAGATTTTGGAGGATGTCCTCCCGAATATTCCAAGTCGGAGCATTATCAAGAGGGAGATAAGGTATCCTCGAATGGAGTGGTGTTTCAATGCAAATCCTTTCCGTATTCGGCATGGTGTTCTCATGATGGATATGCCCCCCATGCCGGTGGGGGTGGAGATACAGTGAGGAATGTGGGAAGTGCTGCATGGGAAGTATTGGGTGTTTGTGAGGGGACGATGAGTCCTACGAGTGCTCCGAATTTTGATACGCTGGTGGATGTGAGTGGTTGTCCGGAGGAATGGGTGGAGGGTGGTGGGGTGGAGTTTGTGGGTGGTGAGAGGGTTACGCTGTTTGTTGGGGAGGGGAGGGGTGTGGTTTATAAGTGTGCCGAGAAATGGCGTGAGTATATTGTGACAGCTTGATTTGTGTTTAGTTTGATTGAGTTTGTTGTCGAGCGTTTTTTTACGGTTAGACAAAGACAACATGTCTACCTATTGGTTCGTAGGTCTGTGGATGTTGAATGTTAACTTCACTTGGCTGTATACTTTCTGCAGATATGTTGCTGTTGTATGTGCTGCAGTTGCTATTGTTTGGCTTTTCAGTTGAAAGTACCATCAACGATCGTTGTGCTTTGCAAATGAAAATGATCCTTGAACACGATGCTACTGCTCGGCTTTTTAGATCAAAGTACTTGTAACTGATTGACTTTTCTTCAAAGTACTTGCAACCGATTGTTGTGTTTGTAATTTCAATTGTTGCCACTATCAGCTGCCACTGCTTGACTTGTATGCACGTTTACTTGTCAAATTCCATCGACACATGTTTCTAACGACATCTTTCCATTTACAGCCGACTCTGGGTACTGCAACTTAATCCCTCCAGGTCACGCATCCAGTCTAGGATGGACACTCCAAGGCTCCTGCTCCGGCACAATTGCACCATCTACATCCCCAGTATTCCTTTCCCTAACAGATACTGCGGGATGTCCCGAAGAATACTCTGCCTCCACAACCTACCAAGCAGGTGACATCGTTGCCATGTACGTAGATTCTGAACGAGCTGTCGTCTGGGAATGCAGCCAGTATCCCAATTCTCCTTACTGCAATCAATTCTCGCCAGTGGAGGATACAAGAGGTGGATGGCGTAAAATTGGTTCTTGCGATGGGACTCGATCACCCACATCAAGTCCAAACTTTATTGGAATTGAGGTTGGTGACGGATGTCCTGATGACTACGATGCTGTCACTGCGTACGAGATTGGCGACCTGGTTATGGCTGTAGTGTCACAGAATCCGCTGAGGCAGATGGTCTTCAAGTGCAAGTCAGAATATTGTAATGCCGGGCCCAATTATGCACCGGGTGGGCAGAATACAGATTTGGGATGGACTTTGAAGGGTCACTGTACCGGAACAGTGGCTCCTACTTCATCTCCGGTACAGTATTCAGGTCCATGCACGTACAATAATCGGACGGCAGTTGTAAATATTCCATCTTGGTCTCGCAGTGACTTGATGACGTATAAAGCGGGCACTAGGGTTCGGAAGGGAAATCAAATCTTCCAGTGCCTTGGATATCCGAAGTATCTGTGGTGCGGGTGAGTTTCGAGTGTGTTTCCTTTATCTGAGCTGCTATTGCCAAATCGATTGAACTTATATATTACACTGTACCTCACTGTAGAATGAGTAGCTACGAGCCTCTCGTCTCGGAATTTTACAGAGACTGCTGGATGCCTTTTGGCACTTGCAATTAAATCACGATGTGAACCCAGGGAATAATGCATTCATAGTTGCTTCAAGTACTTACGTCTGCCACTGAAGCAAAAATACATTTGTTTGCCTTGTTAAGGTAACACATAGACTGCCATATCTTCAACAACCGCAATAGTTAACATCATACATATTCATACACGAGTTCAACGATTGATGCCTCTTGTGCTTCGAACATTTCCACGGCTCCGTGTTTTCATTGGGCTTAGAATAAGATCACATTCGAGCTGCTTCAATGCTTGTCTAGGTCTCTTCTTTGCTTGTTTGCGACCTTTCTGCGCACTGGCCCCGGGTACTCGACGCTTGCTGCATTTGAATTTGTTGGTGTCTCCCTCTTCGTCAGAATCAGTGTCGTCCAAATCGATTGGATTGTCAGCCGTTCCACTCTTGGGCTGAATGACACTTTCCTTGGCTTGACCATCGTCGTGGTCGAGACTGGGTGTTTCATTCTCTTTGTCGATACCGGCATCATCCACAATGAAATCCATTGGACGGTCATGCGTTCCAAAAGGCTGCATTCCGTTAGCAATCATTATTTCATCGGGCAAGGTTTGAGTCTCGCTTCCTATGGAATGCCTCGACTGGTGCAAAGCAAGTGAGTGTGCATGCAATCAATGAAGCGCTGGCATCATTGCAAAATACACAACTCACCTCAACTTTGGACCTCCACTTAGCGCACTCCTCCAATAGATCAGTATGTGCTAAATTAAGCTTGTGAACCTCATCTTCTAACAATGAGATCTTTTTGGCTTGAGCACTATTTGCTTTCTGTAGCTCATTCTTTTCTATCTCCAACGAATCATGACCACTGACTTTGTTGACCAACTCGTCCTTATCCTTCACCAGCGTAGCAATCTCAGCTTTCGATGACTGTTGCTGTTCCTGTAAGGATGAAATGGTTTGGACGTGATCATTATTGACTCCGCTGAGATCATTTACTTCCTTTGCCATCTCTGCCTTCTCAGATAGCAAAGCTGAGATTCTAACTTCTTGATCCTTATTGACTCGTGTAAGAATGTTCTTTTCGATCTCAAACTGATTCCTTTCGTCTTGCAACCTTTGAGCGTGTCCAATTAGTCGCTGCTTGTCGTCATTCAACTCGTCCAACCCGCTTTGCATTTGCTCCAAGTAAGTATCTTTGATCTTTAACTGATTTTCGTACTCAAGCTGAGCATTCGTCAACCTTTTGTGCCTATTGTTTAGTTCAGTCATGTTCAACTCGGATTGGACTTCAGATCGAGCTTTTTTTACTTGACTTTGCAATTCGGTGATTTCGGCCTCGAGTGATTGAATCTTCTGTTTATACTCAGACACCTTCGTGTCATTGGCAGACTGCAGCAGCAGCTCCTTGTCGCGATTCTTGGCAATCTCAGCTTTGAGTGATGCTACTTCGCGAGCATGCTGCTTGGTGTTAGCATGAATAGTAGCCTCCATAACTCTAGCTCGATCCACCATCTCAATCCTCTTCTGAGCCAGGGTATTCATTTTCTCTTGAAGCTTGTACTCCTGTTCTTTAGTCGCTTTCTCAGCCTGCCTCGATTTCTTCAGTGCCGATGCCAACTCTTGGTTCTCTTTGGTCAATCTGCCAATCTTCTCTCTAGTTATCAATGACAATGACTCTCGTCTGAGGCTTGACTCAAGTTTAGGTTTGGGAGCAGCTGATAGAGCGAGCGTCGGTTGCCTGTTGAAGCCAGGACGAAATGGAGGTGCCTCTGGATCGAACTCGTGCACAGCAGTTACTTCTCCCATGTCTTCATTCTCGACTGGTACTTCGTCCGGTTGGGCATCATGAATCTGGTTTCCACTCTGATGGTACTGCGTTGGAGTCTCCGGACTAGGAACCTCGAAAAAGGCGTGCCTCGGCGTGCCTGGGGTTGCCGCTTGACTTACGATGAACTCTTTGGGAGAAAGAGTCCAGTCTGGGTGAGGTTGGGCCAAACCACCAAAAGGTTGAAAGGTTGAATTTGATGTCGCTCCAATGGAAGAATAACGAAGATGAATTTGGGCCACATTAGCATCACGTACCGTTTGACGTGAAAATCCGGGAGGTGTACGTATATTAGAAGCTGCACCAGGTGCCATAGTAGAACGGGCACTTGGAGTGTTCTTTTTGTAGGTGTTGAGTTGTTTTGACATTGGCAATGCAAGAAGTGCTGGAAGTTGAATACGGAAGCGATGTGAGATCCATATGATGAAACTAACGAATCAATCTGAAGAGCTCAGACGAACGTGCTAACAGAGAGTGTGAAGTGCCAACAGAGCCGCTTGACATTTGTGCAACGAACGATTCAGTATCGATGTAGCACAAGTTGTTTAGCCGTCGTCCCACGACAGAATACAGTACAGACAACATCAAGCAAAGAACAAAGCTACGAGACGTACCGTTAAGGTGCTGATACGGAGACAGCCGAGTTCTTTGGTGATTATCGTATTGCTTCGGTGGTGGGTAGGTGCGATTCGCGGCGTTGAGAGCACTTGAACTTCGTTTTGTGAGCGATGCCGCGAGAATGAAACGGCGTCGAGGGCTAGCGCTATCTATCTACGTATCACTACGCATTCAACCTAGTAAGTGTGCTCTACATAACCTTGGAAAATGAACGTAGGAATAGGACAGGTAGATTGGATGCAATGACGAAATCAAATTTAATTTGCTGCCACTGAAAAGAACAATGAGATTGATGTGTCTGGCTGCTCGTCACACCTCTCCGCCAAAGCAACCGCTCCATTAAACTGCAATGCTATCATCTAACTCACAGCATAAAATCCATCGGCTAGTGCCCCGGCGCAAGGTCAAATCTGGCTCGCTGGCGGACATATCTCGTGGTGACAAGCCGTGCCCAAGCGGTGCAGCTGTTGAGCGTATTGCAAATAATGATGCTCGAGTCAGCTCTTTTGCCATTATGGGAGGGGGCCGAGGTGCCGGTCCGGTAACTGCTGCTCCTATTAATGCTGCAGGTGACATGAACATGCCGCGTGCAGAAGTAACTCCCGATAAATCCCCAAAGCCACAACTTAAAGATGATGTGCTCTCTTCATCCTCCTCCGATGAATCAGAAGACGAACGCACTAAGCTCATTTCCGAGATTGACTTCCTCAAACTGTCCCCAGGAAACAATCCGCACACCATGAGCAACTACGAATTATTGCGATTACGTAACATACAACGAAACGAAGCCAAGCTAGCCTCATTGGGTCTGGTGGGTATGACATCCAAAAAGCCCGCAGCCAAAAAACCTCCGCCAAAGAAACCCACTCCATCCACAGCCATAAGAAAAGCAGCTACAAGCAGTCCATATGTATTCAAATCCTCCGCATCGCATACATGGCACACTCGTCACCACGAGCTACTATCCCACGTCGTCCATGGCGTCTTGTCCGTCCCATCCTCCAACAAGAGTTTACACAACTGGATCCGGAGGCAAAAGACTCAATATCAAAAGTACAAATACGGTGAAAAGAGTACTTTGAATGAAGAAAAGGCAAGGTTGCTTTTGGCTGTGGCACCTGAAAAGTTTTGGCTTGGTATTTGCAAGTCACCCGGTGCTGTTACCAAATCTGTGAAGACCAAGGCATCGAGGGATGAGGAAAGTATTGGAAGTCAAGATTCGTTTTCGGAGGATGAGCTTCCTTACAGTAAGCCAACTCCGAAAAAGTCGAAAAAGACTGCAGTACGGCGTGAATTGGAGGGATTGCGTTCACCTCAGTGGATGGATGGGTTTGATGAAGATAGAAATGGCAAGGCTAAATCTGTCAAGTCACGGGTGGTGCAACGAAAGCCTGACTATTTTGATGACAGTAATGACGAAATGCATGTGACTAAACACTCTGCCAAGCAATCTGCCAAGAAGAGCTCTGCAAAGAGTCAGATGTTTCAGAGAAAGCGCGACTATTTTGATGACAATGAAGATGATTTCGCAACGAAACAACACTCGGCCGATAAGATTTCTGCCAAAGATTTAGTACAGAGGAAATCTGATTACTTTGATGACAGTCATGATGGAAAATACAAACCAAAGTCATCTGCCGAGAGGGGTACTAAGCGATTTGCAATTAGAGACCGCTCAGATGATGAATCAGACTATTCGGATGAGGAATCTGTTCATGGTAGGAGAACTTATAACAGATCGTCGAGAAAACGTGGTGGGCGTAGAATCGTGAGAGACTACTCAGATGATGACATCAGTTTAGAAGAATCGAGGTCAAGGCGTGGCAGCTCATCAAAGTCTGCACATTCTAGCAGCACGAAGGAAGCGAGGCGGCAGATACAAGCAAAACCCAAACGTGCCGTCGTTAAGAGCTCACTTGAAATGTTGAATGCAGACGATGCTCGGCCCACAAAAAGCCCTCCTCCCAAAAAAGCCATCACTGATCAGCCCGCAACTCATCGGCCTTCGAAACGAAAGGGCGTAGTTAGTGAAGAACCTGAACGCCCTTCCAAACGTCTCCATAAAGAACATGTCCCCAACAAATATTCACGCAATGGTTACGATAGTGAAGAATCGTCAAGTTACTCTGATGACAGGAGCACCTCAGCATCATACTCCTCTACATCTGTATCGGCCGCGTCAACAAACAGCAGCAGCATCTACGGCCCTAACAAACCCATGAACGAAGTACTGATCACCCAACAAACCAACACACTGACAGCACGCAACCAACGCAATTATGAGCTCAAAGCACGGATGGCACATCGCCAACGGCTCATGCTAGAATACAAATTCATTTATGCTCAAAATATGGAGAGGCTCCAATCCCTACGCAGAAAGGAGAAAGTGATGCAAAGTCTTGAAGCTCAGATGATTAAAAATGGCAGCACCTTGTTTGATAGAGTGGAGAGTACTGAGCAGGTGATGCTCAGATGTAAAGCAAATAGTGCTGACATGATAGAAGGTACTTTGATGTCGCCTGCAGAACTCGAAAGGAGAGGTGTTAACGCTGGATTGCTCGAGCCTTCTCTGCATGTGCGTGAGCATGTTGGGATGATTGATGGTCCTTCCTTGACAATTGAAGGTCCTTCCTTGAGAGATGAAACGCAGACAATTGAGTGGTTGTAACAGAACGCTGAAAAAGTTTTCACTACAGCACTATTGAGGTTTTATGTTACGAACTGAGGCTGACAGAGCGATAATGGGTGACACTTTGCAGACCAGATTATATGTTAGGATTGACCACAGTACAACTCTGTACTATTTCATTTTATGGTGTTAACATTATTGATAAGAATGATATAAAACTAAGACTGGATTTTATCACAATCTGAAGCCTTAATTCCAACTCCTCCTTGTCGAGAATACTACCTTTGTACATACGTGAACAGATAATCATAATACAGAGGCAAGGCAATCATAGGTTTTTTAAGAGTATTATTTCATCTGAACCTAAACAAGAACAAGTTCTATAAACCAAAAGATGGACCGCAGATGGAATCCTGTTTTTACATAATTCAAGAGCAACAAACCTCTGACAGTGTGTCATCCGACAGTCAGATGTTATTCTCTTTCCCCCCACCCAATACTGAATAATTGTATCCCCCCTCCCACAACCAAGGCCACTCAGACATATGAATCTAAAATATAATACAAACAAAATATCCTTTTTAACTTCAAATACACACTCCCCACTAATCTCCACTATTTCTTATACCTAGGAGCACTACAAACCGAACAAGCCAAATGATCCATATTCTCATTCACAAAAGTGCACTTCTGACACTCCCACCCCTTCACCTCCTCTTCCTCACTATCCTCCGCCAACTTGGCCAATTCCTCTGCAGTCATCTGCATCTTCATACTAGCACTCAAATGTTTTGTGATGGGCATATTTTTTCGTTTTTCCATGAGAGATTTGCGTATTGCTTCTCGGTCGGGATCTTCACTGCCGCCTCCGCCAGATGCTTGGGGAGGCATGCTCAAGGCGAGTTTGCCGCGTTCAGATATGTTGCCTCTTCGCCTTCCACCCGTTTCGCGATCGAGTTTGCGTTGGATTTTTTCGTCTAGGGAGAGGGCGGCGTTGGAGCTTTGTTTGTCGAGGGTGGGGCGGTCGTCACTCATGGTCGGTTTCTGATAGATATGTGATATGTGTTCTGTAATACTCGCTGCTGCTGCTGCTGCTGCTGTCTCTTGCCCATATAACTGTGCTGGCTTTTAAGTCTTTCACTTCCAAAGGCTTCCAGATGCAAGTCTGGAATGCAGTGCAAGAGCTAAAAGTTTGATTGAGCGAGAGTGGAGAGTGGTCTTGCTGGTGAATGGATTGAGGCATAGATATTTTTGAAAATCTTGCAGTTGGACCGACATACAAAAATGTAATCGTGAACTGCGACTCAGAAAATGCCCTGGACGATTTCAATAATCTAATCGTGGAGTACCAGCTCCAAGCTCCAAAAATTGATTACATCAACGTCAAAGACACATCACTTGATCGTAAAGTTAATATCTCTCTTTATTTTCCCAGTAATGAAAAAGTCTTGAAGCCGAAAAATCAGCAAATGAAAGAACACAATCAAATCGACATCGACATCGACATCGACATCGACATCGACATCGACAGCCGCAGCACCAACACAAAGCACAAGCACTCCGTTCCTCAAGTTTCACATGAAATCCACAGCTGACGAAGATCTAGTCGATCCAGACGCAGGCGAAGACATGAAGTCAGAGCCCCCGCCGTCCGTGAAAAGCACAGCAGCCGCAGGCGTTGATTTTTCCGAAGTGTACTCACTCCTGACGAAGCATCAACAATCGTCCAACTCTCTAGTGCTGCCTCTCAACGACCCGACATTCAATCATATTCTCGACCTGCTAACAGTCCAGGGTATCGAAAAGCTGGCCGACAGACGATGGGAACAGATGGCTGGCAAGATTCAAAATGCACACACAGCAAGTAGTAGTGCTCCTGCAATACACAGAACCGATGAACAAAAAGAAGACAACACTGCAGAAGTCTCCGAAGAATTGAAGTGGCTAGAACTCCAACGAGCATCGTACCAAAAATACGAAGAACTGCACAAGCTAGATTCGAAAACTGTAGATGAAAATGACTTTGTACAAGAGGATGATTCGTCAAACATGCCGCCGAATCATTTGACGGCTGAACGATATGACAGGCTTCGAAATGTAGGAGTGGCGATGAACAAATGGGAATTAAGGTTGATGGAGTTGAAGAGATACTATGAGGAGAGGGGGGATTGCGATGTGCCTATCCAGCATCCTGGGGTGAGTTTTATGCAGAAGATGACAGATTCTGACAAACAATACATGTGTGCTCACATACTGCTTCGTCTGACATAGGGCTTGGGATTGTGGGTAGCCACTCAGAAGGTAGCCTACAGGTTTGACAAGGCCACTATGCCCCAATCACGTATTGATGCATTGGATGCCATGGGCTTTACGTGGCAAAGTCAAAAGAGGAAGGATTCATGGAGTAGATATTTTGATGAGCTTGTGGATTACATCCGGGTAGGTGCTGCTACTTTGTCTTCTTGCTTTAATGCATATTTGTCTAACTAAATGCAACTGCTGTTAATCCAGCAACATGGTACCTCCCACGTCTCCATCTACGATGAAAACTATACTCAATTAGGCTCGTGGGTGAAACGTCAACGTGCGGAGTATAAAAAGTACATGTCTAAAGGTCGTGCCAAGTCTCAAATGACGAAAGAGCGGATTGATAAGTTGGAGTGTATTGGTTTTCAGTGGAGACTAAAGCCTGATAAGATTACTTGGGATGATCGGTTTGAGGTGAGTTTTTTTAATACTGGTTGCATGTGTGTTGCTACAATTGGCTCAAATGCTTCTGCATTTTAGGCATTGAAGAAATTCAAAGCTACTTATGGACACTGCCGTCCAGCTCGAAAAGATCATCCTGATCTGAATACAGTAAGTACGAAGTGGTACAGATGAAAATTCACAATGGCTTATATCATTTCTGATACAATTTCTCCTCCTGATATACAGTGGACAAGATACCAGCGTCTCAACTATCAATACTTTCTTGATGGCAAATCATCACGTTTGACCAGAGACAAGTTTGACAAGCTTACTGGCATTGGAATCAATGATCCGGTGTCTGCAGATGTCGCAGACGAAGAGCAAGATGATGAAATTCAAGATGAATTCGGTGCTGCTGAAATGAATATGCCTGAAATTCCTCCATTCATGAGTCATACGATATAGTTTATAACTTGGGTTTATATAAACTGCAAATCAAATCCGCTCCCTTCTCAGCTACACTAGTCACCACGCTTCCGCTTGTTGCGTTCATTGGATTTGGCAAATTCCATAGCAATCACCTTTCTGAGACTTGGCGATTCATCTAGCTTGTCGTATGAATCTGATGCAAGTACAACGGTTCCATTGTCAATGATGAAATTGAGTAAAGCTTTCCTTAGAAGTAAACAGTCTGTACCATCTGCATAAAGCAGCTCATCAACTGCAGTATCAATAGTTATGTTCGGATTCATAACACACCAAGCCTCTGCCTCTTCCTTGAGCCTGAAGAATCTGCTTCGAACGTCCCTGCCATTCATCTGCTACAATGCTTTTACCATAGATATTCTTGATCATGATCTCAAAAACCTCGGGTTCGATATCGTTGATTGGCATGGGAGTTTTCTTATCAAACTGCTCTGATAGCTCAGCAAGCGCTGGGGATCGGACCTTCAGAATACACTTGTGTGCATGGAAGACGCGATTCTTTACTTCAAATGAAACATCAGTGCTCTCTTCATCATCAAAGAGCTTAAATATATCTTCACCAATTGAAGAAGGCTGTTGGGACGGGTAACAGTGCAGGCTTTTATCCAGCCCGAACTTCACTGCAAATGTCAGCGTCCCATGATTTAGAATGCCTTTGTTCGGCTTCAGTACTTCATCTCTGGATACAATCTCAACACATCCTCAGCTGCCATTACTATTGTTCGGACTATAAACCCTCTGAGTCGACTGTATGCTGTACACTTTGCCATTCGCCTTCATAACTAGGAGGTCAAACGCAACGTTGGGCTTGTGCATTGTTTCATTTTTCAGAAACAATGACATGAATCCCTCACCACCAGCATTCACGATGCCGCCAGGGTAGAAGTTTAATGAACAATCATACCCCACACATCTAAAAACAGCCGACTTTACGAAGTCTCCCTTGCTTGACGGTAACTTCGCAAAGTTATGGAAATGGATCTTGATGCTTTCCTCCATCGGGAATTCGCCTAGAGGGGCGTCCCTACGTGAATCTCTTTTGCTGTTGACATACTATATGCAGTTCAATAGCTCTCGTGCCGCAGGAACTCCTAATCACAGCCCTTGCATATGTTAGAGGGCTCGAAACACTCCGAGACCGGTGACGTAAGAACCGAAAGAATT
>JALLPI010000778.1:0-14917 GCA_036939935.1 Cyclotella atomus
GTTTTCTGGGTTAGATACACCATTGTTATTCCCTGGTAATGTACAAGAGATCCTTCGGGGTGTATTTATTGAAAATGGGATGTTGTGGTAGGTCGCCATCCATCCATGCAACTGCCACTGATCATCTCAAATTGTGCCTCCTTCAGACGGCTCATCAAAAGTTCGCCTCATTCTCTCGATGAACAATGGGATGAGGACATTCTTTAGGTAGAAGTCAGTCCTAAGTTTGTCAGCTCCACTCTGCTTCCTTGTTAAGGCAATGTAACCTATTTTTCTTTGTTTCCCACTCCAAGGCCACCAATACAAAGCCTGGGCACTATTTAATCACTAACATGTCTCCGGAACATTTCAATTCTCGATCACACAAACCAGATAAGGTGAGGAAAATAGGAGAGCTCAACCAGGCGCCATTGAGTGTGACTGTTTGCTTTATCCTGATTCCATTCATGTCATTGCTTTCATCCATATTGAACACAGCACGGGATCCTCTTTCTGTACAAGATTCTCTTGAAACAAGCCTAAATTGCCCTGTGCCTTTCTTAAAGCATCCATCAAAGATATACTCAGTAGTATCATCAGTTGATGTAATCAGTTCTCGTCGAACTGGATAGACAGGAACACCCAACGAGTCCGTCACCATATCATACAACTCTCTTACTCCAGCAGATTGATCTTTGAACTCTTGCCTTATATCTAAATCCTCCTCTGGGATTGGAATGAAATGGGTGGCTGCAATTTGAGACAGCAGACAGGTCGATGCAATGATGGAGTTTTCGGCTGTGTATCTGTTGTTGGTCTTCCTGAAGGATGTTTGAGTCAGGCCCCCACATTCTCCTGCCAGCAACCCTCCGAGCTGCTACTGCACTTCCTTTTGTAGGCAATTGTTTCCTGGGTGCTTTCCCCCGGTGGCTTTGCGAGCGGTCTGTTTGGTGCGAGTCATTGTTGTGTTGATGTTTTTGTGTCTTGTGTGTTTATGATGGATGAGTCAAAAGGGGATGGTTTGAACTTTAACGCGCAGCATATGTCATTCTTTTCATAAATGGGATTAATGTTTCTGTGAACGAAAAAAGATGGCACAGTGTTGGCCAGTGGGCCAGTAAATGAGATGTCTTCGGATAATGGAACCCTCTCGACCTTCATTGGTTGTATTTACTACAATAATACAATGTAGAACGCTCTCTAGAAATAGGTGTAGATAGGGTGTGCCCTTCGACTTTCATTTCCCTCCATATTCTTCATCCATGCCACAGAACCACTTAAAAACAGCCCTCTCCTCCCTTCATAACCTCCACATTCACTAACATCAGCATCACCTCTGGATCTACCCTCTTCCCTGCATCTCCCTGATTATGTAGCCTGATAATTGGCCACCCTGCAAAAGCTCATCTTTACAGCACTGTGGTACGTTTGGTATTGCTTTTCACGTGACAAACTGATAGCGGATCTCACTCTGCTCGTTGCCTTCTTTCCGAATCCACCAGTTTTATGGTTTGAATCGACATACTCGCGATTTGGCAGAGCAGATGAAAGCTCATCTTTACAGCCTCGTGGTGCGTTTGGTATTTCTTTTCACGTGACAAACTGATAGCGGATCTCACTCTTCTTGTTGTTTTCTTTCCAAATCCACCAGTTTTATGGTTTGAATCGACATACTCGCGATTTGGCAGAGCACTCAACAAGGCAAAAAACGCCGGCCCGACGAAAGCTCATCTTTACAGCCTCGTGGTGCGTTTGGTATTTCTTTTCACGTGACAAACTGATAGCGGATCTCACTCTTCTTGTTGTTTTCTTTCCAAATCCACCAGTTTTATGGTTTGAATCGACATACTCGCGATTTGGCAGAGCACTCAACAAGGCAAAAATCACTGTCCTGAAACATGTCAAAGCGCAAAGGAGCAAAGGACAATCAGCCGCCCAAGAAGCAACAATGCAAGATCCCATCAGCTTTATATGGTGGTGATTCAGCATGTTTATGTCTGTCCTAAGAGAATTGGAGAGGAATATTTACGCCGATGCAGTGCTAAAGCGTGGAAGAAAGAAAATACTATTGATTCTCATAAGTGTTTCAATTTGGAGAGAATCTTGGAGGCGGAAATGGCTGGTGATTCTGCACCTGCACCAATCACCTTGGAAGAATTTGAGGCAGAAGCAGCTGAGTTTGGGGTTTAATCCGTTAAGTTGATGTTAATTCATATTTAAGGTGCATGTTACATAAACTTCACTCTTCCTTGTTTATATGTTCAAGCCTTACTTCTTACTTACTTGTGGAAAAGGTGAAAAGACAAAACTGTTTACTTTACTTACTTCCTTTTTTAAAATGGTCAAAATACTTACTTCTTACTTTGCTTCCTTTTTTAAAATGGTCAAAATCCTTACTTCTTACTTTGCTTCCTTTTTTAAAATGGTCAAAATCCTTACTTCTTACTTTGCTTCCTTTTTTGAAATGGTCAAAATCCTTACTTCTTACTTTGCTTCCTTTTTTGAAAATGGATACATTGTTACTTTTTACTTCTCAGTATTATTTTTTTAAAACTCTGCGGGATATATTTACTTCAATGATACTTGTAGAAGCCTCTCTATGTAGTTGTAGATAGGATGTCCCGCGTTCACGCACCCACCCGATGACCCTTTGACAGTTTTCCAAGGTCTAGATATTGTTTTTTTGATCTAGGAATGCATCTCAAACTTCACAAATCCGTGTTCACGCATGCTCCGAGGCTCAGAAATTGTGAAAATGCGCGTTCACCCATGCTCTGCGTTCACTCTGCGTTCACGCAACGTGAACGCGATTGGTCGGCACAAGTGATATAGCCCTGCAACCTTGATATTGCCTGTGGATCCCCTGAACAATAGCTGCTGCTGTCGTTTTGCAACTGCATTATTGCCATTCTTGGGCCCCTCTTGCTCGCAATTGACTTCAAATACTTTGTTGTTGCTGCTTCTCTAAGGTACAACGGTGGTTGAATGCAAGCCTGCTGCATTTTACACTAACAATTAGTAAGGACTAAAGCGTCATTTCTGCTCCCGTGGCCGGATCTTTAGCCAAGGCAATTCGTTGTGGATGGCAAGCAATAAAGCAGCCATCTTTTTTGGCCCCTCTCCATTGGCAATTGTTAAACCCCCTCACCAGTCGTTGGATCTGCGTATATTCGATATCCCAACGATGACATTCTCCAAAGATTTTTACTGTCAGTTTTGCATGCTGATCCCAAAAACATAATGTTGGGAAGAACATCATATTATTGAGATCCAGTGTCCATTTTCATCACCACTTTAGGTCCCTTGGCATATGACCCATGAATAACACTTGGAAGCTGTCGCTTATACAACTCCTTCATGAGCCAATGCAAGAGTCAAATTTTCAGCACGGAGATGTCTATATTGTGCTGTACTGTTAGTTCAATTCACGTGGTGGCAAATCTAGCAACCGAATCAAATCTTTGTGTTTTGTGTTGCTGCAGGAAAGCTAGGTTGCAAATTCCGGCGGAATTCCGACCGAAATTAGTGAATTCCGTGCCATTTAGGTTATTTTGCCCCCGGAACTACGGAATTTGCAATATGTATGTTCCAGATTTTTCCGGTGTTTTTTCTTTATGTCTCTCTCACGAACCGGCCGTTTTGCACGACCTCCCAATTGCAAAGCGTGCCTAGGCCCATCAGAGAGGGCTTATCTATCGAGTTTTGGGCTTTGTGACTCAGAGAAGTTGTTTTTGAGGAAGTTAACCTTGAGCAACTTCAAGTTGAGTTTCGAGTTGAAGAAAAAAACACCAAAAATGACCGGAACATCGAAGAACTTCCAGCAAAATTATGATTTGGAACCTAGTTCCGGGAGCTAGACCAATCGTAATTCCGGCGGAGTTTGCAACCTATAGCAGGAAAGTAATCCTCCATCAATCTTTTAGATGGACCATTCATTTTAGTCCAATGATTTGTTGAGCATGGGCGTGCAGGGTGCAGGACCAGTTCAGTTTAGCAACTGGCAATGACGATGTGTAGGAGAGATAACTCCACCAAGCCTCAGCTTTCACTCTTCTAGACAACCATTCTCCAATTAGATGAGAGATGAAAGGGGCTGGAGTGGGCAGGGGCTGATTGGGTCGCTCCTTTTTCTTCGCAAAGATAACAATCATATTCACATAGGTAATTTATTTAATACTGTATATCCATACTGCAATGATGTCAAATTAAATAAAAGACTCATGAACAATGAGAGCGTATATGCCAAAGAACTTGGAGAAATTGCCCGTTTTCATTTGCCTTGGGAATACAATGCACAGACTCACCTTGAATATCAACGCCCAAGCTTCTGGCTACTGGGATCCAAGAGTTGCCGATCTCAAGATTATACATTTCACACAAAAGAAGGGGTGGCAATGCCAGCAAAGGTATGATAAGCCTGAAGCTTTGGATTCGAAACGACTCGAGCAAAAGATTGAAAGATGGATGATTGTGCCTGCAATTTAGGGTATAGGTAGTACCAGTATATGCAGAGGACATAAAAGTTTGTTTCAGTGCTAAGTAAACTTGTTCAGTGACTGCATTAATTCAGTGCCCACAGTTCAGGAAATAGGTCACATGAAGTTTGTAAAGTACTATAACAAGTCATTATGAGGCGCTTTCACTTTCATGATTTCCAGCTCTCGTTGCATCCAATTGGCTGGAGCCCTGTGGCATATTTCTGTGCCATTCTTGCATGCACCAGCATAGTCATTTTGGCAGAAGCCAGTTCCCTTTGCGTGTATGATACTACCTTTGTAATCATCCATCCTTGCTTGTGGCACATTTTTGTAAAATTCTTCCTTGACGTGTTCAGAGATATTGTACCAGTTATAGAAGTAACCGTACACCCAATCAGAATGCATACAAAATCCCCGATCCCAGCTGTCAACATCACTAAATTACTCCTTGTTAACATATCCGTGGATCAGCTCAACAAGTGACATTCCTTCTTTGTATAACTGTCTTTCTCCGACCAAATTTTTAGCTATTTGAGCACATTTTAGAAGTAAATGTTTTGAAAGAGATTTTTCATAGCTCCATTACTCAGAACTACACCAAATCCACTGAATGGAAAAGTGAAATTGTTCATATGAATGGGTAATCTCACCATGCATCCAGCAACAACATGGGCTTCACTTGACTCAAGGGGTTTGAAATGTTGCTCAAACAATTCTATATTCCAGTAAGAATCATCATCCACAATGATTAAATAACTCGGCAATGTTTTTCACGGATAGTGTCTACATGAATATGCAATAGTATGTATGCAGAAATGTTAGATCAAAAACATATGATTCTGTTAATATGAATGACAAGTTCAAACCAGAAACCAGATCTCACCTGAAAGCTTTCATCAAACCACCAACAGGCCTCTTTTGAGCACACAACCAACCCATGGGATTCTTCTTCTGCTCCAACCATTGCATTCTTGCATAATTTGCTTCATTGTTTGGTACTCTTTGCTGAAATAGCGATGACTTCCCGGTGCTACACGTTTCGTACAAAAGTTTGAGACTTTTTGGACCTGCTCCAATGTTAAGTTTCTGTGGCAGTTCAAGTCGGTATCATCGTGCTCGGTGACGTGAAAGAAGTTTCAGACAGAAACATGCAAAGCCAATGTTTTGTGTTGAGCATTTAGGAGGTGCAGTTGATTGATTGATGCAATGGAAAGAATGTCAACCGTGAAGGAAGGCCCGTCTTGTTTTGTACTGTTCGGTCGGGATTCGCCCAGCGGCAAACCTAGCAACCGAGTCAAATCTGTGTGTCGCTGCAGGAAAATGATCGTCCACAATGCAGCTACTACACATGCGACTGTCAACCTTTTGATATGGTGATACTTGAGACGAACGAAAGCCGATGAACTGTTCATTTTAGTCCAATGATTTGTTGTGTAGGTAGGGGTGTGCCGTGGCGGCATGCAGATGTAGCTAGAGGCGAGATCACTGGGGCGTACAAACAACTTATAGGTAATCGATACATATTCAAATGGATTGACTTGTGAAATCAAGATATACCTTTGGAATTTATTTTTTGATTTGGATCTTTTCTTTCTCTCACAACTTCCACCTTGCTTCCACTTCATTACTGACTTGTATCTCACCATGAAGCTCCTCGCAACCACACTCTTCCTAGCCTACTCCCTACCCAACACATCAGCCTTCGTCCCCACACCATCCAGGCACCACACCCCCACAATTCTCCACGCCGAGCCCGCCAACCCATTCGTCACAAACGCCAAAACCATAGCCTCCGCCGTCCACTCCCTCTCCGGACAAACCATCGTCGTCAAATATGGCGGCAACGCCATGACCACTCCCGAACTAGCTCGAGGCTTCTGCGAGGATATCGCCACCTTGCAAAAACTAGGTCTGCGCATCGTGGTCGTTCACGGAGGAGGACCCATGATCAACAAAATGTTGGAGAAGGTCGGCGTCGAAAGTCGATTCGAGGGTGGGATGAGAGTATCCACTAAAGAAGTTGTGGATGTAGCCGCCATGGTACTTTGTGGTGATGTGAATAAGAGTATTTCCGGTGGGATTGTCTTAGCGGGGGGAAGAGCCTTGGGTTTGAGTGGGAGAGATGATGGATTGTTGCAGTGTACCAAGTTGTGGGGTGGTGATGATGGATCGCTTGATTTGGGTAATGTTGGACAAGTGAAGGTTGTGAATACTGATTTGATTAACGAGTTGTTGGATGGGGGTATTACTCCGGTGATTGCTCCGATTGGGATGGGAGTGAAGGGTGCTGAGGATGATGAAGTTGTGTATAATATTAATGCGGATGTGGCTGCGGGTAGGATTGCTGGCGAGCTTAGGGCTGCTAGGGTGTTGTTTTTGACGGATATAGCAGGTGTTCTTGATAAGGAGATGCAGCTGTTGAAGAGTTTGACTTGTAATGATATTGATGGATTGATAAAAGACGAGACGATTACAGGAGGTATGATTCCAAAAGTTACTTATGCAACGGATGCAGTCAAGCTTGGTGTAAAAGGAGCTTTTATCACAGATGGACGTGTGCCTCATGCACTACTCAATGAAATCTTAGCAGGTGGAGAAGAAGGCTTAGGAAGTGGTGGAGGAGGTACAATTGTTACTTTAAACTGATGTGAATCATGGGTATCAAAGTTGACACTCTCTCTAGAGAGTAGTTTAGAATATTAAGCGAAAACAATACATCCACCAACTTCTACAATCTCTCTAGACCATTCATCGATCTTCTATCTATTTATTTTTCAACGTACAAATAATCGAACATATACAGATGAAGATGCAGTCTATACATAGCCTTCCCTTGCCTTCATTCGATACTGCATTCGACACATACCATTCATGGCAAGCTCCAAAGAATGCTTGATCTTTACCAACTTTGCTTCGTCATCAGGGTTTACTGATCCTGATTTCATCATTGACTTCTCTAGTCGCTCCATAACAATGACTTGCTTCTCTGCCCAAGCTTCAAACTCGTCGACAGTCGTTACAAATGATTGTTCGATTTCACTCTTCATTTTGGCAGTTTCACGTGCATCGCTCTCGGCGGCAAGACGTAGAGTTTGTTGGTTAGACTCCACTAGAGCCAAAGCCCTTTGCAATGACGAATCAAGCTGCACTCCGTTTGACAGGGCCTCGTCTAACTCAGAACGAAGGGTTAGGATCTCGTGCTCCATTGAATTCTTTGTCAGCTCAACGGCCCTGCGCTTTGACTCCTCAGCCTGCTCTAGTGCTGCTTCAACACATGATTTTAACTCTGCTGCCTTCCGAGTAAGCTGTATGGTCATCTCCTTGTCAATTTCCTCAACGATGGTTTCATTCTTTAAGTTTGCTTCTTGCAGCTGCATTTGGTGTTTGTTATTTCTCCTCATCAGTTTTCTAACTCTTGATTCAAGACGAGCTTTACTGTGCAATGCGTCTTCTAGCTCTTTCTTCATGCTGCCCGATGTCTTCAATTCTCGTTGTACAATAGAGTGGACAAGCGATTTCACATGTGAATTGATCTCCTTTGTATCAGTAGAGCAAAACGAAGCACTTCCGACTGTAATGCATGTACTCCTACTTAGCGTTGAAACATCATCTTCCTCTTCGCCCATTCCAACTCTGATGTACTCTTCGTCTCCATCCTCATCGATAGACTCTTTTAATTCAATTTGCATCATTTGCATCCTACGATGCAAGCTCAAAGGTCCCGTACTGGGCTGCATATGAGCATTCGTTTGCATAAGATCCATGAACTTCACACTTCTACTGTCTGCTTCCATCGCCTGCTGTGTTAGTAGACCAGAAAAATACTTGTTGGTTTCAAGCCGTTCCACAGATCCGGACGATAATGACTCGTTACAATCTCTTGAGACAACAATATCCTTCGAACTGGAACTAGATTTGGCTGCAATCTGAGTGGACGACTTGATCGAGCTTTGAGTATCTGGGATTACACTCTCAAAAGACATTGTACTGTACTTATTCATGATACGATCAAATATATCGTTGGCTCGAGCGTCGTTCTTCGAGGTGGTGAAGGATGCGGAAGTTGTCTGTTTAATTTCTTCAGAGTCCACCGGAGGAGCAGAGGATGCGTCATTCTTTGAAATTGAGGAACTAACCAATTCTCTTGGAACTTGAGCTGGCTCCGGCTCCTTATTATTGATGTTGCCAAATAGATTCTCGATCCTTGCCAACAACATTGGTGTTGGCAGATCTTTAATGCTACATTCTTCGTCTATAGATGCAGTTGGGTCAATCAAGAACTCTTGCGTCTTGATAGATTCTTCATCATACGATTTCGATGGGAGATACGTCAAATCAGCAGTTACTGACGTGACCGAACTGCTGTTTGTATGTAGTTGTTGCGAACCATGTTTGGTATTCTTTGACATCGTGTGTTTCGACCCGTAGGATGGATGATTCTTTGAGTTGTCATTGGAAGAAGGCGCTACTGTATGTTTACGATTGATGTTGTTCTTCTTCGGTGTCATAATGTCGTCTTCACAATCTGCGGGTGCGGGTGTACTTTGGATTGAACTGGATCGCTTGAGATCGAAGTAACGAGAGATCGTGCTAGAATCCGAACAAGTTGATCGACCCTCTTCTAAACGATCTGAAAATAATTGCATGCGCCTGCTGTTAACAGAGCTGTGTGCATTGCTCGTTTCACTTGTTGAGCAAGAGGAAGACATCATTAATGATGAGTAGTTCTGGTCAAGCGGGTCAAAAGAATTCTTCCTCGATTCCATCCTGTCCTTGAGCTGAAGCCTGAGGCTCAATGGTGCCATTTCAACAATCTTATTCGATGAAGCGGTTGAAACTTCGTCATTACACTGTTGAGCCACTCCTTGGACATTACTGATCGGATTTACACCAGTATATTCAAGTTCCATACTCTCCTCTATAGTTGATGGGACCGAATGAAGCCCTTCCTGGCTTATATCTGCATTAATATCACTCAATTCTTCTTGCACCACCTCAACAACACCCATTGCTATGCGTTCTTTCTCCTCTTCCACTTCGGATTCGGTCTTGATTGGAGATATCTCAATAGTCAAGCTCACTTCTCCCTCAGCCAGGATCACCAGTCTCGCTGCGTGTCTAGCATCGTCAACTGCGACACCATTTACTGCTACTACCACGCTTCCCTCCAGCTTGCCATAAAATGACTTGTTGTGATCTGAAAAGATGCTGTCGTGCATGATCATACTGATGATGGCCACATTCGGTTGCTCATTTGAGAGACGAGTGAATATGACTCCGGCTCTTTTCCCCGGTTCTTTCATTGCTGAAATTGTTGTGCATTCTCTGATGTTGTGATTGCTGGGCTCATTGGAGAGCTTGCGCGAGTCGGGAGATAACGCTTCTTGGAAATATTCAAACACTCCTGATATAGTGACGGATGGCATTTCACATTGGCCGTAGTTCATTGTTAGTGCTTCACTTACTGTCGCGTCATTTGCAGTGACTACATTGGAAGGCTGCACTTCTTGTCGAGACGGCGCCACAAATGCATGTTCACGACTGATATCTTCGTGTGATCTCGATGAAATCAAACCTTCCGCCGTTGTGTGTTTGTTGTGGAATCTTTGTGCTGCTGTTGGCACGGATTGTGATTGATGGGCAAACTTCCGAGGAGGCGGATGGTACGAATTACTGTAGCCAGGACTTGAGGACATCTGCATGTATTGATCATCTATATTCGTTGAATCCTGCAGATCTCCATCTAGCCAATGATTCAGCTGTTCCGAGATTTCGTCCTTACTGCTCATGTTCTATTAATGCGAGATGCTTGAAACATCTACCAATAGTAATCTAACAGGCTTGGCAATTGCTATCAACACTCTTTGAGCTCCTCTGAAGAAGAACAACCGGCACGAGTGGTGCAGGCACGCGGGAGCGGGCTATGATCTATTTAGTGTAGCGAGGCGAGGCAGAACGAGTGCATCTTTCATCTTTCATCGCATGAGAGATTGGAAGGAGAAGTGGACGATCTGTGCCATCCACACTTGGCGCGGTGCGGTATCCATGTCTACCTCTGGTACGTAAGTCTTCGTAGTAGGAAGTACTTAGGAAGTATGGTAGTTAGCTATGAGCTATGAATGAGCTGCAGCACCATCAGAGACCATTGATGGATGATCATCCAGAACAGAACAACTTTAACCCTTTCTTACTCTGGACACATTTTTGCTTGATGCTCATAACTCAGCCACTCTTTGGACAATTTTCATTTTGATGAAACCAAGCATGGGAACCTTTTCATTAGATTCAATAGGTTTTATCAGTAAATGTCAATAAGATTAAGGACTGTCAGGTGGGTTTAGTTGAGTTGTGGTGGTGTTCCAATCCAGGTAGTTTTTGATTACTTAGTTTAAAAGAACACACAATTTATGTTCATGGCCTTTTTTATACTGATGAACAGGAGCAATTCACCTCTTGTGACATCTGATGCATTCGCACCACCGAGCAGGCTATGTGATGCAACAGCACTATAGTATGGTGGGTAGTGGTAGTGTAGAGAGGCAAGGCGCAAAAAGAGAACCAGTGCATCTGAGCTTCATTAAGGGGCAGTGAGAGATTGAAAGGAAAAGTATTCTGTAGAATTGTGTAGAATCCACATTTATGGTGAAGTGCCTAAGATACCTGACGATGACAATACCTGACTACAACTACAATTTACAGTTTACAATACAATTCTGCTCATTTAGACTGAACATGAAAATCTGCCTAACATAATATGTTAATGTTAGGAGTGGGAATATACCCATTCACACCATGTCACTTCTTTCATGAACTGGCTATGTGCCTCACACAGGTTAGTATGCTTTGGCTTTGGCAATCTGTGGCCAAGATCATATAAATGGGTATCAAAAAGGGATGTGATTATGTGCAAACAGTTCTCTTTTGTGAATTTGGGCCACGCCTGCCGTAATTTGGGCCTTGGCTGTTGAAAATGAGACTGTTTATAACAATGACACCCAAATAACTGCTGCCTGACCAACCACAATCATCTGTATGGGTCTCAAAAGGGATGTGAAGATGTGCAAATGGTTCTCCTTTGTGAGTTTGGGATTGGCAATATGTTTCTCATGCTCAAGCCTGGGCTGAATTTATGACTTGTGTTTGTGGCCATGTCTCTCAAATAACTGCTGTTATAAATCAACCACAATCATCTGTATGGGTCTCAAAAAGGGATGTGATGATGTGTAAAGATTGTTCTTCTTTGTGAATTTCGGTTTTGGGCAATGACATGCCTTGATTTTGGCCTTGGCTGTTTGAAAATTGGCAATCTGTTGCAAAGCCTAGGCTGAAATTGAGATTGAGACTGTTTGTAACAATGATACCCAAATAACTGCTGCTTGACCAACCACAATCATCTGTATGGGTCTTAAAATGGTTGGTTGTGATGATGTGCAAATGGTTCTCCTTTGTGAATTTGGGCCATGCCTATGGTCATTTGGGCCTTGGCTGTAAGAAAATTGGCAATATGTTTCTCATTTCTCATGCTAAAGCCTGGGCCGAATTTTTGACTTTTTGTGTTTGTGGCGATGTTTCTCAAATTACTGCTGTTATAGATTATAACCACAATCATCTGTATGGGTCTCAAAAAGGGATGTGATGATGTGTAAAGATTGTTCTTCTTTGTGAATTTTGGTTTTGGGCAATGACATGCCTTGATTTCTGTGTCTCATGCTCAAGCCTGGGCTGTAATTGAGACTGTTTATAACAATGACACCCAAATAACTGCTGCTTGACCAACCACAATCATCTGTATGGGTCTCAAAAGGGATGTGATGATGTGCAAATGGTTCTCTTTTGTGAATTTGGGCCATGCCTGTGGTCATTTGGGCCTTGGCTGTGAGAAAATTGGCAATCTGTTTCTCATGCTCAAGCCTGGGCTGAATTTTTGACTTTTTGTGGCCATGTCTCTCAAATATCTGATGTTATAGACCAACCACAATCATTTGTATAAGGGTCTCAAAAGGGGATGTGATGATGTGCAAATGGTTCTTTTTTGTGAATTTTGGGCGATGGCATGCGCAGTGACGATTTCTGCCTTGGCTGTTGGAAAATATCTATGGAATGGCAAAGCCTGTACTGTAATTGAGACTGTTTGTAACAATGACAACCAAATAACTGCTGCCTGACCAACCACAATCATCTGTATGGGTTTCAAAAGGGATGTGATGATGCACAAATGGTTCTCCTTTGTGAATTTGGGTCAAGCTGTACCCCTTTGACCACTAATTAGGGGTCATCTAGACCATATCGTTTAGGCATGTTCAAATGACATTTAGACCTTCAAATTTCACTTTAAATAGCATTTGTAGTACTTAGCCATCTCACACTAAAATTCCCATACAATTCAGACTGTACCACTATCAATGAAATCTCGAAAAATCACGACCACTAATTATGGGGGTACCCAAATTTGTGTTGCGTACATCATATAAGAGGACCCCATAGCAAACCAAGCACATTCGAGTCCCTCTATCACACAGGCAATAGGTTCTAATCTGCCTCCTGTATGATTTGCACTTTTGCTTCAGTTACTCAGTCTTCACTTTCTTGAATGATTTTCGGACAGGATCCCAAGCCCCAGCGAACGTCGGCTTTGTCTTGAGATCATGCTCCAGCTCAATAGAGTCCCTAGACCTCTTCTTGGACCTGATGGGAGAATGCCTAACACCTCCAGAGTCAGTGAGTTTATTGTACATCATTTGACGTGCCAATTGCTTCCTAAAACAATCTATGGTAATCAGCTGGTTTACCCAGTGCACGAGCCCGTGAATTGTTGGCATTGACCTCGGCCACCAAGCACATGAATGTAAATTGTCGATGTGGCCACCACTTTGCTGCCCAAATATCCTGCAAACCAATAGGAGCATGCCTCCTATTGTTTACATCATCAACCCAGTGTTTTGCAATATTGTGGTTTGTCACTGCCTCCGTGTACTTAAAGCTGCTCCAACCCTCCTTCCCAAGCCTCCCGGTCGGTCTCCTGTGCATGGGCGTGAGCTGACATAACTTTGCAAACATACTATTTATCCTTCTTGTGGCAATGAATGAGAAACTTCTTGCCGTCCTTCTCCTGAAGAAAACAATCATAAGACCCAATCTCCTTGCCCTCAAAGTGTTTGTTAATGTCATCGCCGGGCACACCCTTCGGCCAGTACCGTCCCCGCTTCTTGATCACTGGCAAGAATCAATTGCCTTGAAGCGCTTGAGGGACATGACATCAGTGAGGCGAAAGGGTGCGCCTTGAAACTGATTAACGGGCTTCTGCCTCCACCAAAGATCCATCGAGTTAACGCCGAAGAAGCAGGCCATGAAGAATCGACAGCCCAACCATTGGTAGAACTCGCAGAGAGTGAGTTTCTCTCCCTCAATAAATTGATTGGTGGCGGGGATATAGGTGTCGAGTGTCGATGATGTACTTTTTCAATTCCTGCTGCTCGAAGGCAAGCCATGTCTGCAGGAAGAGAATTGCGATCGTAGAAGTATTGGTGGTTTACCGTTGGAGCGGCATTGACTTATTGGGAGGCACGAAGATCAATGTTGACATTTGTAGGGACAATGGGTGGGGCAGGAGGTGCCAGTTCGTCTTCGAAAGGCGTCTTGCCTTCTGAAAGGATCGTGGTGTTGTGGACAATGACGGCATACCGTTCATGAAGGGGAGGCGACAAAGATACGCGAGTTGGTGCTTTGGGTTGATCCGCCGAACCTCTTTGCCAATGATGAGGGCATCTGAGAACTCATGGGTCCTGTAGGTGATGCCCGCTTGTTGGCACTTGTCTTGGATGGGCTGTGGGGGTGAAAGAAGCGTGTCTTGGCCTGGAGAGTGGCTCTGATGCCGCCTCTCTGCCTTGCCATGGTTTTGTGATGGCTTGGAAGTGGTGGGTGATGGGGTTTTTGTATTAATTCCTACGTACCGAAATTGGCGCCAATGGCCAAACTCCCTATTTTTTTATCAAACGATTAATTGAAATGTGCCAAAATAGCGAGGGTGCACTGCCCCGGTGGCTATAACTCACACAAAAGTCAAAAACACATGCGACCAACACAAGTATGGGTCGGCGTAATGCTTGGCTACAACTTGTTAGTCTTAAAAGTCTTATAACTCAATGTAGTAAAAAGATCTGAGAAATGTACATACCACTAATTAGTGGTAAAACAGCTAATTAGTGGTGAGGGTAGAATAACCATTTTTGTGGCCATGTCTCTCAACTATCTGATGTTATAGACCAACCACAATCATCTGTATGGGTCTCAAAAAGGGATGTGATGATGTGTAAATGGTTCTTTTTTGTGAATTTTGGGCGATGGCATGCAGTGACGATTTCGGCCTTGGCTGTTGGAAAATATCTATGGAATGGTGAAGCCTGTGCTGTAATTGAGACTGTTTGTAACAATGACAACCAAATAACTGCTGCCTGACCAAC
>JALLPI010000779.1:0-14900 GCA_036939935.1 Cyclotella atomus
GACAATTTCAGAACTTGGTGCCGAAGTGATGAAAATGAAGACAATTTCAGAACTTGGTGCCGAAGTGATGAAAATGAAGACAATTTCAGAACTTGGTGCCGAAGTGATGAAAATGAAGACAATTTCAGAACTTTGTGCCGAAGTGATGAAAATGAAGACAATATCAGAACTTGGTGCCGAAGTGATGAAAATGAAGACAATCTCAGAACTTGGTGCCTAAGTGATGAAAAACACTCAGAAACTTCTAGCTGAATATCTGAGAAACTTGAATATGGATCGAAGTTCGGAAAGCTGCTGCGTTCAATTCGCATATCCCAACCATTCCAAAAGGCATGGAATCCATGCCTTATGTTGAATTCATGTAGAACCTGGTACTTATGTTCCAAAAGGCATGAATATTATCCATTACCCATGCATTTTGGACGATTCCTATGTTGTTTGGCTTTTGTTGTTGGTTTGTCGTTGGCTATTTTACTCGGTTCCTCCGTTATTTTCAATTTTCACACGAATAAAAATATTTATGGTTCGGATATTCTTCTCTTGTTTCTAAGTGACCATCTCTATGTGGAGCAAAAACTTCTACTTCTAATATTTTCTTGTTCATGTTGGTTGATTTGATTATCATTATTATGCATTGCACATAAACAATGTCCAGGCAGCAGTTTTTGTACCCATCTTCATCCATTAAAAGGAGGACATGCTTTTCAATGTTTTTTGTTATATTTAGATAAGCCAGACTGCATGGGTGTTTGGCAGCAACAGCAACAACACATTGGATGAGATGACATCCATTAGATAGGTTGATCAATGGGGATGTTCATGTTCAGCCATAGCCATACACAAGCCACACCAACACCACCCAACCACACCATTTGATCGTGGGTTGAAAAGATGACAGCAATTGACCCAAACCATCATTGCCAGTGCTAGAAAAATACTGCTTGGGCAAAAACCTTTTGGCGGAAGCAAACTTCCTGGGTACAGTTGAAATCCGGCTCAGACGGTTTGAAGTTTCAAATAGAAATAGCTTAAGTGAGGCGGTATAATTCAGTTCAAAATCGAACTGGATTTTGACGGTGCCTAGGCAGAAAACGTAAATAGTTTTGGCCGATGCAGAATTTCATTGAGCACTGAATCCCATCTGTGATTTTTTGATTTTGATAGCCAAGATCAATCTTCCGCCCGAAGAGCCATATCACTAGCAACATAACTGATATCTTTTGATCTGCGATACAATGGTCCTAGACCTAGAGATTATTGTAACTCAATAAGCCCCCAAGTGAACAATCTATATAAAAATCCACCCGACCACCAGCTCACTAATACCCAAAAGTAAGGCCCTAACTTTAGTGGACTCTTGTGGTACTAAAGTTAGGGCCATACTTCTGCTTCTGGGCGATTTATCACCCGACCACCGGCTCTTACCTTACTTACCCGAAAGTTAGGCTTCCCACAAAAGTAAGACCTATCTACCTTTAGTACCACAGAGTCTACTTTCGGGTAAGCACGGTCAAGAGCCGGTGGATGGCTGATAAAATCTGGGTAATTTGTTTTGTTGTGACTTACAGACCGCCAATGTCGATTTGCGTAGATCAAATGAATTATCAATCAATTCCACTAAGTAGATAGAAATGAATTATCAATCAATTCCAATCATCTCACCCTTTGCAATGGTGTTGCTGAGGACCATCTTCTAAGCCCTTGAATTATGTGGCCTGCCAAGGTTACAAAAGCCTCATTTGAATTGAAATTGATAGAACAAAAAAAACCGGCTTTCCGAACTTCGAGCAGCTGCAGAAGAAGCAAAAGCAAAGCCAAAAGCCAAATCCGAATCCAAAACAAGCAACCATGCCATCCTCCGAAAACTCAGCCCCTCCTACACCCAACCCCGTCCTAAGCGCCTACGAAGGCTACATCCAAAACACCCCATTAATAACACGTTATGTCCTAAACTGCCTCGTCCTTTCCTTCTTCCTCTCTTTCTTCGCGAACCCGGCATATGCACTCGCCAACATTCCATTATTCACAATCTTCAAATTCGAATTGTATCGAATTATAACCAGCCCGTTGGTATGCACGGATATACTATCGTTATTCTTTGCATTTATGGGGTTTATGAATCATGGCATTCGATTGGAGCAATCTATGGGATCTAGTTTGTTTGGGTGTCTGTTCTTTACGCTCACTTTAGTTTGCAATGTGTTATTTCTGGTGATAAGCGTGTTGCTGTGGGGATTGACGAATTCAGAAAGTTATTTGGTGGCTGCAAGTTTGGGCATATGGTCGGTGTTATTGGCAATTATTGCGGTGGAATGTGCTCAAGCTCCTCCTGATACGTCACGAAGATTATTCTTTTTGACGGTGCCGACGCTGTATTATCCATTAGTACTGTTGGCTCTGTTTAGTATGTTTGCTGGGCTTAAGTTGGCCTACATGTTGGGAGTTGCCGTTGGGTGAGTGAATCTTGGTTTCACTTCAATGTTTACATATTGTTTGCTGATTAGATTGCTCAATTATATGCCCAGCTATGCATACGGTTTTGGAAAAGTCGATAGGCTCAAGGTGTCTACAGATAGGGTGAGCTAGATCAATCAATATTTATTTGCAAATAAAAACTAGCTTGATACTGAATCCTGTGTTCACATGGGTAGGTTAAACGATGGGAGAACCGAGAAAATGGAGGATGCCTGGGAGGTTTTGTTGGTAGACCAGGATGGATCAGTGTTACGATGGCAAGCGGTGCGGGAGCATGGAGTGAAGGAGGTGGAGGTAGCAGTGATGGAGGAGCGCAAGGTGGTGGTGGAGGTTTTCAAATGTTTGGTCCAAGGGGAGGGCGGAGTTCTGGAGACTCAGGAGGCGGAGGACCAGGTGCTGTCAATGCTCCAAATGACCCAGCTGCAACAACTAGCTTTTTTCCTACTTCCGGAGGTAGATCATTGGGTGGGAGCTCTGGTGGTGGTCTTTTGTCTCGCGGAAAAAAGTCTCCAAAGACACCAGAAGAACGTGCGGCATTATTAGAGAGAGCAGCTGAAAGGAGGCGGCAGCAGCAACAACAACAAGATGGTGAGTCTGCTGTCTAGATGACCTTGGTACAAATGACATTGGTAAAGACTTGTAGTTGCGTCCTTCGAAAGAGTCAGGATGTCGTCCATATACTGTAGCGCAAGTATTGTAAAGTAATGCGTAAATGATACAAAGTACAAATGTGGAAAACGATTCCATCCAGTGTAATGCATTTATGAATTGAAATTAAGGTTATTGCCAAGGCAAATCTTCACCATGATCAGATTTGCCAAGCAAAGTAGCAGGGTCACTTTCGTCAGTAATCTTGACGTAGTTCTCACTCAATTTTTCCAAATCATAAAGCTTCTGCTCAGCCAACTCAACATTTCGTTCAACCCACTCCTTTCTGGCACTAAGAGTTTCCTCAGACAATCTTGGCATACCTTTTGATGCCCATTTCATAACACCCTCTTTGTCTTTCAACTGCATGCAAACGAGTATGATCCCAGACAATGCTCCAATGTGCCAAGGTTTTGCATCAAGGATTCTTTCGCACCAGACTTTGCTGTCATCTAGTCTCCCCATCATGTAGTACAAAGTTGCAAGACGATTCGCAGGTTCAATCCACAGTGAGAGGTCCAAATCTTCTCGATTCTTTTTGGCACCTCCACCATCACAGTGTTCATCTATCAACCTCAAATATTCTCTCTCAGCTTCAGGCCACGATTCGGGACCTCCTCCAACAAGCTCTTCTTCGAATGCACGCAAGACTTTTGCATTAGAAGCACCGCGCTCTCCATACCATAGATTCCAAAACTCTTGGATGATATTTTTCTCTGCGCTTTCTGGGTTCAATTCTTCCATCAGATAATCCGGATGCAGCTGCGACAATAACTCAATTTCACGTTCCAAGTTTCGTTTCCTCTTGGATGTTGTTATCAAGACATCATTTCTTTTATCATCTACTCCAATCATTTTGTTTAGAGCACGTATCTTTGCTTCCATATCTATGGAGTCATCGTCGCCTCCGTCTCCGATACTTCGGATGCCTGATATTTGATATGTGCGCACCGTACGCTGGACAATTAAAGGAGATTCAACGAAGGCGGCCACTCCAGAAATAAGAAGTAGGTGTGCAAACAACATCTCTAGAGTCAAGGAGACTGTCAAAGAAGGACGAGAAGAAAGAGAACTCTCGAACGAGGTATTATAGGTATTTGCGATAAAAGGTAACGTAAGTACCTTTTACGACCTCTCTCCTCTCTCATCTCCCCTCTCCACATTCTCTCATCTCTTTTCTTCTTTCGAAATGGACTCTGACAGGGCATTCCTATTCCTCGTTCATCGCAACCACGGCTTGCTTCTCCTGTACACAACGAGAAAGAAGAGCAAGGGACCACACTATCAGGTTCCTGGTGGTCATGTCGAGCAAGACGATATTGATACTGCAGGTGTGTTTGGCGTCAGTGCATGGATGTGCATGGCCGTTTGACTGCTCATCAATCATCTTTATGACCTCTCTTCATGATATTAGCAAATCTAGAACAGGATGACCAAATATATGCTTATAAAATTTGCGCTGCACGAGAGCTGTACGAGGAGACAGGTATAGACCTTAGGCGATCATTAGATAGATTACATCCAGTTCAATTGAAGTCATCAAAAGAAGACGTGACTTGTGAGTACAAGAAAAGAATCTTTTTAGGTGCAGAGATATTTGACAAAGATTTGAGTCTGCAAGACAATAGAGATGTATTAACGAGTAGTTTGACACAAGCTCTGGACAAGACACCACCGCATGCCATGGTAAGATGAAAGTTGACTTTAACTTTCTGTTCAATTGCACAAACTCATACGATCAATGTGATTATCCACAGCTTCAGTTATCTAAAGAGCACCAAGGCTTCATGTTCGAGAGAAACTTATCAAAAGCTGCAGAGTCCCTAACTCTTCATAGCGGGGGCAAGGTTTCAAAAGCACTAAGTATGGCTGTGGAAAATGGGGAAATGACTAGATTGATGGGAGAAGCCGTGGCAGAATCAGAGAGTATCGAGGGTGAGCAAGCGCCAACTCCAATCGAATGTAACAAAGTCATCAAGCGTGAGATCGAAATCTCATCCTGTAAGGAAACTCATCCTAATGATTGCCACCGCACCTACAACATTTACTTTCCTCAGATTCTTTGTGAAGCTGGGGACGAATTAGATCAGGTTGGGACACTTCCATTAGTATTTGCCATTCATTGTTATGGGTGTAACAGTCAAGTGTAAGTTGGTATAGCTTCAATAATGATTCACGTGGCATCATTTTTTATAACTGGATCCATTCATTCACAGGATGCTCGAGAGTTTTACCCCTCACGCAAACTCGCACAATGCGATTATAGTTGCACCAGATGGCCTTCAAAGCAGTTTCAACGGATTTGATTGCTGTGGTTACTCTCTCAGTTCCAAAATTGACGATGTTGGATTCTTTTCTCAAATACAAACCACTCTTGAAGAAGAATACTCATTTGTCAAGTCCTCATTTTCATATGGCGTTGGTTGGAGCAACGGTGGTTATATGGTTATGTATGCTGCGAAGCTTTTCAAGGCAATAAGTCCAATTTCAGGCTACATTGTTGACTATCCAGACATGAAAGAGGGTACTGGTGTATTCTTCCATCACAGTTTTGACGATCCATTTGTACAAGCAACTGGCTGTTGTAACGATCCAGACTTGCCTTCATGTTGCTGTGGCATCTTTGCTGATCGATGTGTGTCAGTGCAGGACGTTATCAAAGATATAGCACAAAGAAAAAATGGATGTGATTATGAAGTTGGAAGTGTTCAGCTGGTACAGTCTTATGCGGATACAAAGGCAGGTATTACATGCACGACAGCAACAAGTGAAAGTTGTCTTGCCAACAATACTATCTGTTTGTACGACCACTCGGGTCATTTTAATAGCGGTTCATTTGCTACTTCATTTCCAATGAGTGAACAGGTAATGGATTTCTTTGCAACTGATGCATGCAATTGGAACAAGGGCCAGTGGGACAATCAAAACAAAGAATGTGTTTGTCCGAAGCAAGGATTTGGTGGCAAGTTTTGTTTTGATTCCACCATGAAAGCTGAGCTACCTGATACTGCAGCTCATGAGAAAGAGCTGCCAAGCAAAGCGGCAAACCATGTAGTCACTGGAGGACTATTGGCTGTGACAGTGGCTAGTTGCTGCCTTGTTAAGCATAAGCTGAGCGCAGGTAAAAGGAAGGCCAAAGTCGAGCATGAGGCTGACGAAAAGATTGAATTGGTTGCCTCAGAAACTTAGGATGAGGCAGCGTGTAAAGTAAACTAAGCATTGTTAACATTGCAATAGCTATACCTGACAAGAAGACGCAACTTCCCTCTATAACCCTGCACATCAAATAGTTTTACTCGTTTTGCGCAGATGCATACAACGCAAATGCCACTTGACTTCCGAAACCCGCCGCGAATCTCAAAGCATATCTACAAGCATAAGCGCCGCCCTGGGATATTTTAATGTCTCCCAAGTAGTCATCCTTTTGCTTGTAATTGGGCACTGGGGGTACAGTCTGCCTCAGGAGTACCTCAACTGCTGCAACGTCCTCGAATGAGACACCCATAGGGTGCCCAGTAAGTCCTTTGGTATTAAGAATGAGCAGCTTCGAAAGAAGTTCATCACCAAATGCCGAACGCAAGGCGGAGATTTCATTACCAGCGCAACTAGCCGCAGGCGATGCATGTGTTGACGTTTCATGTGAGAAGTAGACCCCATGAGTTGCTATTTCAGCCTTGCTAATTCCATGAATCATTTCAATATCAGTCAAGAACCTTTTCAACTCAGATGCAATGTGCTTCCTATCCATACTAGCGCCATGGTATGCCGAGTTAGAGTATTGCGTAGCCAATAACCGAGCACTGATGCGGCATGGTTGAAAGCCAGGAATAGGCATGGCAATACGTTCTTGGCAGCTTGCCTCAGTTTCAAGAACCATTCCAATTCCTCCAGCTCCCATAATCATGCCAGAACGGCGGAGATCGAACGGGCACGCTGGATAAAGAAAACGGGTGGATCAGGTTGATCGGTGCATAGCATAAGGAATGCAAGGTAAACCGAACAACTTACCGGCATCTTCTACTGCCTCCTTTGTTGTCGCAGCACCCAATGCCCTGAATCCAGATCCTAACCATGGTAGCAAGGTATCACCACTACCATTGTCACCAGCAACAACCACAACCCTCTCAGCACGACCAGAAATCAACATGTCTTGAGCCATGCCGATAGCCTGCGTAGTCCCCGCACAAGCTGCGTTCGTTTGCGTATTCGGTCCACGGCAGCCACACAGTTGAGCGAGTTGCGCATTGCCAAGCACAAGCACTCGAAAGAGGAATTTGCGATCAAACTCATACACACTTGCATCATCACCGCCGGTGCCACCTTCGACTTCTCTAACACGAGATAGCAAGCGGGCAAAAGCAGCTTCATCATCTGCAGATAATTCTCGATCGGGCGAAGCACGCAGCAAACGGTTACGTAGATTAGACACAAGACGTTCGGCTGAAGCAGCACCAACCGTCTTTGACTGAAGGAATCGCATGACTTCGCCTACTGCTGCATCCATGGCCGGAAAGCTCGAAGCATAAACTACTCCAGTTGTATCTCTGTAACGCTCTGGAATCTTCCACTCCGAAGGATCATTGGACCTTCCTGAGACGAGACCAGCGCTCTTGAGTGCTTCCAATCCTGCTGCAACGGCCACCTGTGCAGCAATGTCCATTGTCTCAGCCAAACCCTCTGCAACTCCATAGCAGGCATTCAAATCAAGATGGCCTAATTGAGCCGCGACTTGGATGACATCCTTATCAGAATTGACCGCAAACCTCTCTGTCTTGCCACCTGGATGCTTCTTCAACTGTACAACGTTCTTCTCAAGCATGGCCATCTTTAACGATCCAGATATTGGTCGAATGCACTGCGTCTTTCCCTCCACTAAACGCTGCAAATTCTTGGGATCAAAGACACCGGCAACTTCGTCTCCACAAGGCAAACCTGCGGATGTGCCTGTAATGACACATGCTACACGATGTTCAGCGTCCGTGAAGGTATCAAGATTGGTGCCACTGCTAGTTCGGGCTCGAGTAATCACATCCAGCATGCCCTTGACGGGGGTGGAGACGGCATCTCGCTCTGCTAGTCTTAGTACCATCGGCGGGGCGAGCATACCAGCAGTTCCTGGTGGAGTTGGTTGAGAATCGAGTGGAACACGAGAATAAGATCGAACCCATTTGCTGTCAATTCCATTGAGAAAGTAAGTTCCTTGAACGAGCAAAGCACGGTGTGCGATAAGGTTTAGCCATCAGTTGCATGGAAATAAAAAAGAGTACTGAAAGAACGTACCAGGAAACATCCTTCCAAGTGTAGGATAAACAGGAGAATACGGAGCACCACTTCTATGCATCCTAGCCCTCGTTTCCAATGCCAAATCCAACTCAGAAGGATGAACTTTCTCTCTCGATGCCAATCGTTCACCCAGACTCAAATTATTCACCATTTCATCGAGTGTAAATACTCTGCCTTCACTGCCTGACGGTTCCCGCACATGCAATCTGTACACTGTGGCCAATGCTCCGCTGCCATAACTAAACACAACTACAGTTTTTCCGGGAGTCAAGTCACCTCTTTTGCCGGCACCATCAATCAGAGAGGCAATACCGAGAAAGACGGATGCAGTGTACGTATTACCCACAAGTTTAGAGGCTGCATTCGAGTCAGTAAGTCGTTGGGCATAGGATTCCTTGGAGATATTTTTGAGTGCAGCCTCCAGTGCTTTATCATTGTATGTGTCCTCAATTGGCATTGTTAGGTATTCCTCTGCCAAAGCTCCTTGAGGCTTGACATCTTGTGGTAGAGGAGGGTCCAACTTCTTCTCTTCTTCATCACGTTTCAATCTTCGTCCATACTCTCTCCTAGCATCCACTAAATGCACCCTCCCAAAACTCTTTTGAACCAACTTGTTATACGGAGCATGAAACACAAAATAATCCGCCGACTCGGCCCTAAACCACTTATCATCCTCCCCATCCCCATTCTCCAATCGATCCATCTTATCACAAAACTTATCATAACAATCCTCCAAGGCCCGATAATAACAAACTTGACTCAACCCCCCATCCACAACAGGATACTCCACACTATGATCCGGTTTGAAAAAATCATACACATTACAAGCATGCGTGGCCCTCTCTCTCGGATCTACAAAAGCCAGGGGTGCATCCCTCCCAACCAGTACGGCCACCGCACCAGCACCGCAGGTGGGACGAGCTGGACCCCGTGCATATGCCGCGATATCCACTGCGACGACTATGGCATATCGTCCGTCGTACGCGGAGGATTCGCACCACGTAAATGCATTCAGTAAGGCGGCCGTGCCTCCGTAACAGGCGTTGATTACCGTGGCTCCTTCTACATCTGTATTATCTCCAAATAAATCCATAAGGACGGTTTTGGTACTCTTGCTTTTATCTACAAGTGTTTCGGTACCCACTTCCAATCGCCCCACGGATTTAGTGTCAATGTTATACTTCTCCAACAGGGAATGAACAGCAGTGAGTGCCATGGAATTGACATCTTCGGCATCACCCGTGATGGCCATGGCATCTTGGCCTAGGCCTAGAGTGTATCGCCCGCACGGTTGGGAGGTGTGCTCCTCGAGTGAGGATTGGGTGATGTAGGTTCGAGGTGTGTAGACTTCGATGGCGAGGATGCCGATGTTGAGACCGTTGCCGGTTTTTTGGGGAGAGGCGTTGCTGGAGGAACGGGTGCGACGATAGGCTGTTGAGGCTAGGGCGCCGGCTACGGCCCCTACGGCCATGGCGTGGGACATGGTTGATAGATTTGTGTGTTGAGCTGTTCAATGCTCGATCTGAATGAAGTTATGAGATGATATACATGATTGTGTACCGTACGTTTGGGTTCAAGAAGCCACCCCCAACTACTGGGATTTTTTCATTGGGATTTTTGCGTTCCCATCGGGCCTATCGGCCTATCGTTCGGGCGTGGCCTCACGCACTTTCAATAGTTTAACTATTATGTGGGATATTTCCCATTGTAGGGCTTCTCAAATACCGCTCTGTTGCCTTTGACCCCCACATGAATTAGATTCGCCTAAATGCGCTCTATACGAATATGTACTCAGATAAATGTCATTCTTGTAGATTGATTTCAATATCACTACTTGAATGCCAACAGCGCCCAAAAGAGTCGAACTATTAGAAGTTTGACAAACCGATATCTACATAGGAATCGACCAAATTTCTTTATGTCCAATCTGTCGCGATGTTCGACAACACAAATAAACCATGGCGGCCCGTCAAACATTGATGCAAAAGATCAACATAATTCTTGTATCATGAGCAACAATCCATCGGCTCTTTCCTCTCGCAGCATAGGCGCCGCAGGGGCGCATGCAATGACAGCAGCATCATCTCAGTCATCTAGCACAATGCCTCAACTTCCGGACACAAATCCCCCGTCATCACCTCGACGAATGTTACGGGCCATCAGCAATAGAATTGGGTCTGTTGTTGCTGCAGCAACGTCTCCTTTCCGGAATGGCTGTCCACCCATCCAACAGGTGGACAACTCACCCAGCACAAGCATAGATGCTTCAACAATCACTGGCGCATCATCTTATGCCACTTCGTCGCCAGAGACAGAATCTGAGCAGTTGATCAGAGCTGAAGCCGCTCAGGATTATTTGCAGAGGGGAGATGGTGGCGATAGTGACGAAGAAGGAGATGAGGCAAACGAACACAATGATTGTGTTAATATTGCAGCAAGATTGGGTCTAAATGGGGATGATATTGACGACTTGGATTTGGATGTTGACGACAACGGGGAGCAACTTTGCAGTCTTCCCGGAGCACCACACAACTGGCTGCCACCGCAACCGCCTGCAACTTTCAAAGGCTACATTCCAAAGCCTCAATCTGGTGCACCCACAACATTTGACGATGTTGACAATCCTGGGGGGTGGACGGATTTCATGTTTCAACCAAAATACAAAACAAACAAGTATGAATGTCATCTCTCTCCTACTGGCGCAAGAGTTGTACCCGCGAGCCCTGATGGAAAGCGGATAATGAAAGGATGGGAGTTTCACTATGACGGATGGAATGGTGACAATTTCAGCAGAAGGACTTATGTTAGAGGGAATGCAACGGCAGAGTGTATCAAACCGTCAGACAGAGTTGGAGTTCTTGACATCAATAAGCTAAAGAAGTTCGGGATCAACAGCGACACAATGCACTCACCAATTCATTGGTACCAGCTATTGCTTCCAATTGCAGATCCTTCAAAGTCTGGCATTGAAGATGATGGTAGAATTCCCTTTTTCACAACAGCTCGTCAATGTACCAACATTTATGCATACGGTGAAAAGAATTGGGGTGGAGGGTACTCACATTCGTATGATCAAGTGACTGAAATGGATTTGGTACGATGGGCTGGAGTACCCGTTCGCCACGGTGCCAGAGGTGGACGGCCTATGACATTGCATTATCGCTGGTGCAAATCTGATCCCGACTTTGACGAGTCCATCAGCAATGCAATGACCTTATCACGGTGGCGGCAAATCAAATCAGTCTTCAAGATCAACAACAATATGGTTGAGCCAAAAAGAGGTCAGCCTGGTTATGATCCCTGTGCAAAGTACGATTTGATCTTTAAAGCACTCTGTCACAATATGAATTATTTCACGCGGACAGCAGATTTGGATTTTGGTCTCGACGAGTCAACTTGGGGATTTATGGGATACATGGGTGAATGTGGCGGTAGATTGAAGAACAAACCAGTGAGCAAAGGTGTGTTGTGGTGTTAAGTTGTTCTCATCAATGCTGTATGACTAATACCACTCTCCTTTCAATCCATCAGGTGGTCAGACTACAATGATTTGGGATGTGAGATACAGGTACCCACGGGCGTACCATCACAGACACAAATGTCACGTGCGTCCTGACGGATTTGGACAGGAGGGGCCTTCCGAGATACATGCTCTTCTAACAAAGATAGAACAGATGTTAATGGACAACAATCAAGAGTTCTTTACTTCGTTCCGTACTCCACAAGGCATCCTAAAAAGGCACGCAATGAACAAGATCTATCCCACACATCCACATGGCACAGCAGATAACCACTTTTCAGGCGACCATGTTCTCGACTTTGCAGGAGAGAGAGGTTTTGGTCTGACACTCACTCAGCGCAAGGATCGATTTCCATCCGGTCTGAAGCCTTACTGTCACCACGAAAAGGCTGAAGCATCAAAGGTTCAGCGATACAAAGTTATGCGGTTTGGCAATCCCATTGTAGCAATCTGTAATGTCAGCACGCCAGATGAAAATAAAAAGGACTACACCAAGACGCTTGTCTCTTTTCAATCTACTGGCGCCACAAATATTTGCGGTGTCAACAATCTCCCTTCTTGTAATTTGTCTGTCCGCCAAAAGGTTCGTGGTGCTGGTGATCAAAAGCGTGTTTGGGGAATAGAAATGAATGAGGCTCGTGCAACGTACCTCGACCACTATTATGCTGTAGACAACGTTGATCACATGATCAAAAATGCTGGCATCCGATTTGTATCTTGGAAGTATTGGCACGCTGCATTCAATCATGGTCACGCAATGGCTGTTGTCGCATCATATGATATGTACCAACAAGCGTGTGACGGTTTGCTAGATCCTGATTGGATTCTGTCAGAGTCAGAAAGGATGAGCTTTCGCGACTGGAGGATGCAACTCTCTGAAGATATGCTGAATTACAACCCTGCAAACGGATTGCTGCCTGGTGATGAGTACTTTAGAGTCAGCACAAAACAAACTATTCGCCGGCGTCAGAGAGAAAAGAAGAGAAAGAAGGATAATGTGGAGTATGCCCCTGACGGTATTACTTTGAATAACTACAAGCTGGCAAAGACTACAACCAGTAGACTTTGTGGCGATCTTGACCAGTTTCTTGTGCATTCAAAGTCGTTAGAGAGAACAACCAACCATGGGAGATGTGAGGTGTGTAACAAAAAGACTCTGTGGAAATGTAGGACTTGTGACAAATTCGTGTGTGTGTTTGAAAAGAAGTCTTTCACAGGTGGAGAATGTATGGTTCGTTATCACAGTGATACATTTTTTGGATTGGCTAAATGTGACGCTGGAATGCATGACAGTGTGAATTGGAAGCCAGCCAATGAAAACACCATCAGACGTCACGCAGTTTTCATGAAAGCAATGCAAGAACAAATGCGTAACTTGGAAGAAGCAGATGGTACAACTGTCCCAGTCCCAGTGTAGTTCATAACTATATTTGTTATTCTTTTCATTACTGTTATTACTCGTTTAATCAATCGATTTGCATGAATTGTTTGTCATTGTGTCTCGCCTGTGGTGTCTCTCGAATCATTCGCATTCAAAACATCTCGTGTTGTGAAAAGACAGATGATAATGCTCAATCAAATGTTGCCTGTGTCCCAATAATCTTTTTCACTCGCCTTTATCTCTACATTATCGAGCGGGTTGCAAGGTATGGTGTTGAATTCTCTCCCAGAATTGTTTGCTTGCGTTGTCTCCCGGCTGTTGTGTCTCTCGAATTGGCATGAAAATATGTTGTGAGAAGAGATATAATAACAGAAAAGAAAATGGGCCTGTGCCCCAAATCATCTTCACTCACCTGTGTCTTTATGTGGACGGGCGGTTTGCAAAGTATGGTGTCGAATTTGCAATTATTAATGTATCAATTGCAAGCGTATTTGGATTGTGCACGTAGAACTATTATGAACGATGGTCTGTGGGAGGAGGCCAATAACAAAGAAAAATGGTATGATGTGCCCCCAAATCTTGTTCCCAGCTGGTGAGTAGGTAGTGGAGAAGGGCATGCTGAGGCGGCTTGTGGATTGGTTGGGTGGGTGGTTGTCTAATCAAGGTGCAAAAGGGCTGGCGGATTTGGGCTCGGAAATCGCCATTTTCTTCAGTTCCCACGTTGAAGTAGCAATAATACTTGAACTATTGTGAGTAACAGTTAAACTATTGGATTTTTGCACAACTAATTCCTACGTGATGTCAGCGCCGGGCAGAATAATACTTCTACTATTGGTATCAATAGTTTAACTATTGTGTCGTGAGGCCACGCCCGAACGATAGAGTGAACGCGCACTTGGAGCGAAAATCGCCTCGGTAGTTGCTGAGGATTAAGCTCCCCCAATTTTTGCTGGCCATTTTGGCGGGAAAAATAAAACTTATTTACTAGCTTTCACGTTCAAATCCACCAAGACCCCCACAAACTTTGACCTCTGTATCTCCGTCAATATCCAACCCCAGCTAGACAAACTCCAAAGCATGAACCACCCTCATTTTCACCGATCTGTGCGATGCAATCATTGTTTTGAGAAAATTTTTGGGTCGCCTCTGACCAGGTGTACCTTTGAACACAAACGTACAGTATGTTTTGTGTCATTGTCAAATTATTTGACTTGACTGAAGTGCCAAGAGATTTAGATTTCACGGATTCCTACGTGCATTTCGTATCCTGTTGACACCATCGGCGAGAAGAAGGAAGAAGGATCGATGGAGGGCAAGACCATGGGCAATCAAGAGGGCAAGACAGGGCACAAGACCGACCAGCCTGTCTTACAAATTATGGTAGAAATAAGAAAAGCATTGGACAATTTCAATTGGATCCATTTGGCAAGGTGATGAAAATGTTGCAAGGCAGCAGCACCCCTTTAACTTTAAACGGTGCCCCAGACCCGCCCTAGGTTCAAAATTCCGGAGAAATTCCTTCCGGTCGCGGGCACGGAATAGCCGGAACCGGAATTTTGACCGAAACTTCGATTTCGTTCCGGTCATTTCCGG
>JALLPI010000780.1:0-14889 GCA_036939935.1 Cyclotella atomus
AATCAATCACTTTTTGAGCAGCCTTTGCCGCTTTATCGGCATTGTATTGCTTCTCATAAGCATCCCTTGCCTTCTTTCCCTGTGCATCTTCAACGTCATTCAACTTCTGCGTCAGTTCATCAAACTCTTCCATTGATCGCTTCTTCTTCAACTCCTTGGCTTGGGTCATAGCCTGTACCATTGGTGGGTCGTCTTTGGCCAGTTTTTCTCGCAGCACAATCGGCGCAGATGCCTGAGCCGCGGGAGGCTTAAATAAAGATTGGCCGGGCAGACAAGAGAGGAGACTTGCGGCTGTAACGGCTGCAAATGTCACTGGCTTGTACTTGCGTTGTGAGACTGATTTTATAGCGTTGACACGTTCATTAGCATCTGATTCATTTGTATCAGACTTTACATGCATTTGCCATTTGAATTTGAAGGTGTCATGAGTTGACACATTTTCTGAAAGGGCTCTGCCGGTCAGTGAGACCGGAGCGAATGATTCTCCTGTGGCGACGAGGATCGCAGCGAGAGTTGCAGTTTTTCTAATCGCTTTCATTGTGTGATGTGTTGTTACTATTAAGTATGCGACGGCGGAGGGGCTTTATCGACGGTTATGTGATGGATGTGCTTGTGTGTGGCTTCCGCGTGTATGTGCGTGGGCGTCGTGCGTCGTCACCGTGGCCTATCCTTGGCGTAGGCGTGCACCGATCATGACGTTAGAGCCTTTCAAGCCGCCTCATCCATTTCGCGTTCCTTAGCGGCTCTGGGCAGTGCTTCTAATGAGAAACAGCTGTTGATAGTACCACCATCTAATCACAATGAGGTTCTCTTTATATGCTCTGGCCGCAGCCATCTCGTCCACATCAACTGACGCATTCGTCGTCTCGCCATCAGGCATCACATCATGTGTCGGTTCTCCAATCATCCAATCCAAACAAAATTATCGTCTCTTATCAACAGTAAATGGCGATCTATCCGAAACGATAGATGGTGAAGTAGAACCGAGCTTAGCCGAAGCTCTCGAGGAAGTACTTAACGGCGACATTGACACGACAGCCAAACAAGACGAAGTAGTTCAAGAAGAACCATTCAAACTCGTGTTAGAAGAGGTCCCGCCGGCATCTTACTCGGTAGAAACCTCACCCACAGCTCCCGGAGGAGGCTCCGTCCACACCCTAACCATCAACCTCGGCGCTCCCGGCCACCCAGACCCGATTGTCATTCAAACCGGTAAAATCGGCCGACAGGCCTCTGGCGCCGTGACCGTCACACGCGGTGACTCCGTCCTCTACGCCACGGCAAGTCGAGACAAGAATGCCAAAGAAAACATTGACTTTTTGCCCCTCAGCGTCGAACATCAAGAACGATTCAGTAGCGCCGGATTGACTTCAGGGGCATTCAACAAACGCGACGGAAGGCCGGCCGAGCACGAGATTTTGGTTTGCAGGTTGATCGATCGTCCGTTGCGGCCGTTGATTGCCGAAGGGTGGAGGCACGAAACTCAGTTGTTGAGTTGGATTCTTAGTTATGATGGAGTTAGGACGTGCGATCCGTTGGCTATTACTGCATCGGCTACGGCATTGTGGTTATCGGATGTTCCGTTGATCAAGCCCGTGGCTGCAGCTATGGTAGGGTATATTGAGGGGCAGTTCGTGCTGAATCCTACCGTGGAGCAGATGAAGCATAGTCGTTTGAATCTTATGATTGCAGGGACGAAAGATGCAGTCATGATGATTGAGGGGGCTGCTGACTTTTTGTCGGAGCAGGAAATGATGGAGGCCGTCACGTTTGGACACGATGCTATTAAGATTCAGTGTGCAGCCATTGAGGAGCTGGGTAAGGTGGCTGGGAAGGAGAAGAAGTACGACTCGATCAAGCCACATGTGGAGGGATTGTCTGAAGAGATGAATGAGAAATTTGCTGCTCGGGTTGACGAGATCTTCAACAGTGACATTAGCAAGGAAGAACTCAGTGCAGCCATGTCTGAACTGTCCAAAGCTGTGATGGCAGAATTTGAAGAGAAATATCCAGATGACGAGCTTGAGATTAAGGCTGCTTTGAAAAACTTGGAGTGCAGCAGAATGTTTGCCAAAGCTAAAGCGAAGGGAATTCGAATTGACGGGAGGAAGCTGAATGAAGTTAGGCAGATCGACTCGGAAGCAGGACTCTTCCCTCGTGTACACGGATCTGCACTGTTCACTCGTGGCCAGACTCAGGTTGTAGCGACTGCCACACTTGGTGATTCTGGTATGCGACAAAAGATTGATAAAATCAGTGGCATGGAAGAGAAGAGATTCTATCTGCAATATTCTTTCCCTCCTAGTTGTGTCGGAGAGACTGGCCGTGTTGGTGCTCCTGGGAGAAGAGAAGTTGGACATGGAAACCTGGCTGAACGAGCTTTAGTTCCTGCATTGCCGGACGAAAGCACTTTCCCTTACACAATTCGTGTCGAATCACTTGTTACTGAAAGTAATGGATCGTCATCAATGGCTTCGGTCTGTGGAGGCTGTCTGGCACTTATGGATGCAGGTGTCCCAATTAAGAGTCCCATTGCAGGGATTGCCATGGGTAAGTACAGTATATATTTCATGAAAACATGGAATGCTAGTTTTGAGACTTACAACCTCACCCACTGTGCATAGGCATGCTTCTTGGTGATAAGCATGGTGTTTCTGATGAAAACGCCGTCATTGTTTCAGACATCTTGGGTACTGAAGATGCACTTGGAACAATGGACTTCAAGGTTGCAGGCAACAAAGAGGGTATAACAACTTTCCAGCTAGACATAAAATGCGAAGGTCTAACATTGGATATAATGAAGAAAGCACTGGAACAAGCCAAAGAGGGCAGATTGCACATACTTGGAGAAATGGAGAAGGCACTGAAGGAGCCCCGTGCAGAGTTGCCGGCTACTGTACCAAAGATGCGCACTATGAAGATCGAAGAAGAATCCATTGGTAAAGTTATTGGGCCTGGTGGTCGGCAAATCCGTGCACTGATTGAAGACTTTGGATTGGAAAACGTTGACGTTGACGAGGATGGAACAGTTCAAATATCTGGCTTTGATATCGAAAAGATGAAGAAAGCAGAAGAAATGATCACCTTGCTGACCAGCTCAATGGGTGGAAAGGGAGGAAGGGGTGGAGATAAGACACCAAAGATTCCCTATGCCGGGCCTGAACCCGAGGAAGGAAAGATCTATACTGGCAAAATCACTGGTATTCATGACTTCGGTGTTTTCCTTGAATTCATGCCAGGTGCTGAGGACGGCTCTTCTCCAGGCCTGGAAGGCCTTTGTCATGTATCTGAGCTCCATGTTGAAAGAGTCAGAAATTGTGAAGGCTTTGTTAAATCTATGAATACCGAAACTCTTGAAGGTCAGTCTCGTTTGTTGCGCAACTTTACTTGTTTTGATTGCCAGCTTCACCTGACATTTAAACGACACTTGCATTCATATTCACTTAGTACAATACATTGGAAAGAACAACAGAGGAAAGCATTCGTTAAGTAGGAAGAATGTTTTAGAGACTAGGCTGAAAGGGGACGGCAAATCAAGTGGAAGTGGTCCACCAAAGAGAAGCGCTTCGCCCAAGGATCCTCCATCGGCAGAGATGAAAAAAGAAGAAATAGATGTCATTGCACAAGCTATTGAGTCCGTAGAAGAGCTTAACTAAGTAGGAATTGCTAATTTATTGTCTTTTGCAAACATGTATTTGATGCAAATCTATATATGTGCTGCCGTGGCCGTCACTCCTCTAGATGACTAAGGTGCATGTAGGTGCACCGATACTTGTACTTGTTCAGAGGAACACATTTGAAGAATCAATATTGTCGTCATCCTCATCATCAAACTCATCAGGATGAAGTTCAACCATACCAAGATCCACCAATATATTAAAAGCTCGTTCCTCCTCTGAGCTGATTGATGCATATTTCTCCGATAACAGTCGTTCTTGTTCCTTTCTATTCGCAGCATCACCCTCCACCAACATCCTGCTTTCATCTGCATGTGAAGGCTCCGAAGACTGAGTCACTTTGTGTTCCATTTCCCTCTCAATCTTTGATTTGTCCACTTTAGCTTCTTCCTCGGCAATGCGCTCCAACCGCTCCCTCTCCAATGCAGCAATTTTCTCCTTTGCAATTTTTAATTGTCCCTCTCGTTCTTTCTCAATCGCAGCAATCCTATTGGCCTCTTCCTCGGCAATCTTGGCAATGCGTTCTTCTACGCGGTTCTTTTCACTCTCAGCCGCAGCTTTGGCCATTTGTTCAGCTTTGGCTGCCTCACCTTTTGCAATGTTATCTGCTGCGTGTTTTATAGCTAGCATTTCTTGCTCTCGCAGACGCTCAATCTTTGCATCTAAATCTTTGACCAAAGGGACATTAGAAGGAGCAGAATGGGTTTTAGGCTTTGGTTTCGGAGGCTCTATGACAATCTTGGGACTTTCTGCTTCAATGGGTGCTATTATAGGAACGTCTTCATCTTCATCGTTTGTCGAGTTGAAATCTAATCCTCGCACCTTATTCGCTGTAGCTGCACCTGCAGCCACTGCCACTGTAGTAACTATACATTTCAAGCATCTTTTGTTTGCACTGGATGGAGCCTCTACTTTTGTAGCTATGACTTCAGCAGTCTTTCCCCATGCACCTGCTGGCCGAGTGCTGGATAGTGTAGCCAAAAATGCAAATGAAAATATGGCAATGGCACGTGACATTGACCTTTTTATGCCACTGATAAAGCGAAGTATTGAAGGAAGGACAGAAGATGATCGCATTCGCTTTGAGATTGTCGAACTGCGAGCGAATAGACTGCTGTTTGGTGCTTCCGCTGCTGCAGCCTTTGTTGGAATGTTCACCATCGTTCCGTCTCCACGATGTGCATTGTCGGAGTGTGCACCAGATGATATAAAATTGAATGATGATGGTAAGACTCTCTTATTTTCCCGCACGGCAGAAAACGGCGAAGCAGGGCTTGCATTGAGAGCGATATAAATGACAATGACGAGGCAGGCCCTTATGGACGGATTGGCAGTCGCCATGGTTGTTATGTTGAGCTGCGCTGGGCCTTGCTTGCTGCTTACTTGCAATTTTGCAAAAATGTAATGGAAAAAATGAGATTGAAGATGAAGGAGGATGATACTATTCCTACGTAGAAATACCTACACCTCCTAACTGCTTCCCACTTCCCACCAACCCAACCCCACCCGACAACACACTACCACATCTCTCCATGCCTCGGCTCTACCAAACACCCAACTATGGTGTCTCAAACGAGCCCCCAACTCATCAAGAAGAAGCCATAAGGCGCATGGAAGAACACGAGGCGGGGCTACGAAGTCAGCCACGACCGAATATACACGAAGAGAGTGGTAAGTGTTCCCATTTATCTTTGTGATGCTCATTATTATTTTCATTTCCACACCTTCTACTCATCTTCTCTGCTTATTCTGCGATTAAAGAAACACGCCTGGCTCATTTTTTGGACGAAGATGATCATACGAAATGTGTTAATGGGAACAAACAGGCATTACAATCTGAGAAATTGGAGAGATTGCGTGCCTTGAAAGAAGATACAGCAAGAACGAATTGGATGTTTATGCCGAACAGCACCGTTACCTCTTTTTCTGGTTGGAAAACTGGGTCATAAACAATCATGAGTTGAAAATATTGGTCTGCAATAGATTCGTTTAGAAGAAAAGCATGAGAGGTCTCGGGTACAACTGCAAATTTGCAACTATTTGAGCTAGCAATGGCGGGCAGGTACAAAGACTAATACATTTTTATTCTTTCAACCAGTCAACATATGCATTCCTAAACAAATCAACTCCAGGATGAACATCTCTCTCCATGTTTTTCTTCAGACTTGCACTTCCTTCCTTCTCTATGACCTCTTTTCGTACAGGGAGCAGCTTGAGCAACAGCTCAGGGAATCTTACGTTGATTTCTGCTGTCATGTTTGATACAAATGCAACTCTCCTGCGATCTTGCGATGGTTCGGCTGTGACGGTAAATAAGGCATGATTGGGTTGTTCATAGGTCCCTTTTGCAGTCTTGTTGATCCCGGTGAGTTGATTGAATATGAATACCAATGGCGGTGGGCCATCAGCAGAGAATGATTGGTCTAAAAGGATAAACTGATATTCGGGCAGCTTGATACTTTCATGTGTTGATTGGCATGAGTAAGAGCGCCAAACAAGCTTCACTCCAATTATAGCGGTAACCTTGAGTACAAGCACTAGGAATGGGGTTGTAACTGATAGTGCCAACAGTAAGTCATTTGTGGTTGGTTTGTCACATCCCAACATGTGTGCTTCTTTAGTCCAACGATCTAGATACTTAGGCACTTGGTGTTTGTCAACATCATGTACCCTATTTCGTGTACCTTTTGCAAGTAAATGGAAGTAAGTTTTGTCTGTATCAAAGAATGATGTCAGTTTGTCAACTGAGTTGTTGCATTGTGGCAGAGGTGCATCTTTACTTTTGTACATTGTTGATGCCTTGAATCTGAGTCCAGACGTATGTTGATTCTTCGAGGGACGTTTTGTCGTTGGCATAGACGTAGAATGCAACTGAGTTCTTCGGGTTGGTACATGAGGTACTGCTTTTCTATGCACTTCGAATCCGTCTGATGGAATGTATGTTACAAGAGGAACCACCAGCGCAACCAGGGTGAAGCCATATTTTGTGACCATGGTCTTTTGTACAGGAACAATTGATGAATGTGTGCTGATTGATACGATAGAGGCAGGTTCTCATTTTCTTCCAAACGTAAAATGCACATATTCGCTAGAAGTTCTCAACCCACAACATCTATCGTCAACATTCTAATGTCAATCACATCCTCATAGCACCAAGATAGATTGCGGTCTCGATAGAGACACTACAGCAATGGACAATATTTCTAATAAGATTATAGTATTGTTGATTGTTGAACAATGATAAACACAGTAAAATCAGCTTTCTTTTCTTGGAGGTGCTGCTCGTCATCTATCACTCTAATGTACCATACCAACAAACATCTGCAGGTATTCTTGTCCAAACATTTTTCACTGCTTGTCACTTCATCCTCTTATTATTGAGGAAGCACCGCTTGTCTTGGACACCAAATGAACCGTACTTAATACCCATCGTTATTACCATAACCATCATTGCTCATACGCCTAGGCGCTCTATTATCACCCCAAGTCATTCATCAATATTGAAAAAATCCATTAGAAAATTGAGACCCAGTTATTGGAATGAGTTCAAAAGTTAGACTATAAGATAAAGTATGAAGCTCACTTACCCTTGAACGGGGGCGCCGTTAGGTCCAGTAACGTTCATTGCCTTCAACCTGCCATTGGGCTCTTCCATAACCTCAAATTCTACTTGCTCGCCATCCTAATCCATCACAGACTTCAAGTTAGATTCACTCATAATACATAATATAGCGCAATACATAATAATACATCAACATCAAACATCATAGCTCACCCCAAGCGAACGAAATCCATCAGCGTGAATTGAACTATGATGCACAAAAATATCAGTGGTGCCATCGTCGGGAATCAAAAAGCCAAACCCCTTCTTGGCATCAAACCACTTTACTGTGCCTGTAACTCTAGATGCATCACTGAAGAAACGGGTGGCGAATGCTGATGGGAGAGTGGTGCGGGTGGATGCGGTGATGGCTGTGCGTATGGTGGATTTTGCAATGAGGTTGAACATGATTGATGTGTTATTTAGAGTTGGGCTGCTGGATCTTTTGTATGGAATGAATGTGTGGGGGCAAAGGAGAACGACGGACTGTCATCGTCGGTCTGTCAAATATCTTACCTTGTGCGGAAAAAATAGCTAATTACATTGAAGTACTCTCTCACCAACATGAAATTTACTACATGACAGGTATCAAAGATCTTCGAAGTTCGCCCCCGGCGGAAGCTCAGCGGCTCAGCCTTCGCCATGAGGCATTCCAGCTCGTCAACGGGCAATCAGGCACGTCTAGCCCGATCCGACAGTGCATCTATCTCTCAATGCTTTAACCTAACTCGTTGGATTCTTGGCGGAGCTATTTTTGTGTACGCAGCCTCGATCATTATTTGGCAGCACAAGACGTTGAATATCAGATTTGCTGCTATTTCTTTGGAAGATACGTTTCCTCATTTTGTGCGAGAGACTTCATCCCGTAGACCCAAGTTAAATTCTTCCATAGCAAAGGAACGGAGAGATGTAAATGAAAGTCTGTATGACGTCATGCAGCATTACCGAACTCCAGCTCAAATATTACAATCTCCACAACTCCCCGATTGGGTCAAACAATACACAGAATGGCATGCAAAGCAACGAAAACGTTACATAGATGCAATCAAAAACAACTCTACACCACCGGAAGACATCCACTTCTTGATTGCTCGATGTCTATCCAGAGATAAATGTGGGGGAGCATCCGATCGCTTACAAGATATGCCATACAATTTAATGTTGGCCAATCAAACAAATAGAGTGCTATTGATCAAATGGGACAAGCCTGCAAGATTAGAGCATTACCTTGTCCCTCCGGATGGAGGTATTAATTGGACAATATCGGATGATATGTTTCAAGCTGGTGATAATTGGCATCTTCGAGGGAAAGAGACTGGGAATGACAGAATTGTGTCCACCATCCGACGAGATAGTGCTGCTCCCATATTTAGAAAGTATGAGGTTGATGACTTGGGTTATAAAATGTGAGCTTGAATTAATTTCAGCAATCATTCTTTTGGATATGGCAACTCAAAGTCTGTGCTTGTATCTACTTTGCTAAAGATATCACGAGATATTTCGACTTCTGTTCAGACCATCAGACGATCTAGCAATCAGAATCACAGAAACAATGAATGATTTGGGTTTAGTCCCATCCATGTATTCGTCCATTCACTTACGAATGAAGTATCCGATAGGTGGAATCAACGAAAGAACCTTTTCTTTTGAACGATTCAAAGATAGAATTATTGGTTGGGCAAAGAATGCTGTCAATTGTGCAGCTGAACTGCATCCTAATTCGACGGCATTTTATGTTACAGCTGACAATAATGATACAGTTGGTTACCTTCTACGAGATTCGCCGTTTGCAAAGCACTACAGTGATGCAATTGCCAACAATAGAGAACCATTGATAAAGCTTGTTGCGAGAGATTATTCATCGGAAGTAGAGCATGTTGCGTTTTCAAACACTAAAGAAGCAGACGGATTTATGAACGTATTTGAAGATATGATGATTCTAGGCTTCGGAAAGTGTGTTGCGCATGGTTTAGGAGGATATGGACGTTTGGGTGCTGCTTTGAGCGGAGGAGTTTGTGCTACAGCCCATAGAGGCAAATACTCAAAAGCATGCGCTGATGTGCTTGCGAAGACATCTGCCTTTGACACTGGTACGTTCAAGAAGATGACAAAAGTTCAAAACAACCTGAAAGCCAGTAATGATTGATAATGCCCATTAACAGTAACTTGTAAGATTACAGAATAATCATGATGTGCTACACAATATAGTTACAGTTGTCTCTTCTACATTCCAACCATCGATGAACAGAATTGCCCTTGAGTCAGGATGATTTGATCCACTGGCAGCTTCGCCTGAACAAAGTATACCTTCATCTGCTGCATGTATACGCACATTTACCAACTCTTCAGGGAGAATCGTGATATAGTTGTTTGAGAAATACGTGGGAAGAATTCGATTATCTTTTGTGTCATTTCGTGACTTATCTAGCAGTGATAACTTGACCATAATAGCCACTTTATCGCCAGCATTTTTCAGACGGCATTCTATCCCATCTTCTTGTGCATTGCAAGATGCCTCAACTGTTACTTTAGGGACCACATTTCGCATTGCACCTAGTATTGCATATCGCGATTGGCGGTCAGCCAAATCAGTTTTATTTGGATCTGACATGTAATAAGAGTTCGTTATCTTTGGGGCGATACTTGATGGGTCAAATATGTCATTGTTGTGCAATTCAAAAGTCAGATCAAACCGGTACAAGAGGACTTCTTGTAAGTTGTTGATGCCATCTGGAAGAAAACTTTGGCCGGTTCCGAGCCATTGAATTTGACTTTCAAGATGAGTGACAGAGTTGCCTCCTATGCTGCTGTCAGGAATAGAAATTTCACCACTGCCAACAAGCTCGCCATTCAATGAGTAGGCATTCCACTGTACAGAGTTCGCAGTGACATCTACTGGTACGGCATTGGCTAGGTGAATTGACCAATCTTGAAGATTCAAGATCACTTTGACAGGGCTGTTACTGTTGATTCCGTGCTGTGCGCCGAAATAGCCTCCGTTCGAATCTAAGAACCAATCATACAGTGCACCGCGAAACGAGGGCGCAGGAGATGAAAATTTCCAAAGAAACACAGCAGAGTAGTCTTCAAGCATTTGATGAAAATAGCCCTCGTATAATGCTTTGTATTGAAAGTATTGAGCCAGTTGAGCTGACCAAGTATAATCTTCGATAGATTCCATACGAGAAGAAGTATCGTTGATTGGCGGGTATCGAAATTGACAAATCTGATCTACACCGCTATCACCTTCTGTGAATGGTAGGTATTTGAAATAGGCCCATTCGCTTTGAACTGCATCACTGTGCTCGTCACTAACTCTACAGTCAGGAAAAGATCCCAGTGCGTCATGTGTCAAGAACCTCTTAAGGGTTGATAGCTCGGGATGCGACACTGATCCTATCTCTGTTTGGAACCCTATGCTTCTTCCAGGCGACTCAATGTCAGTTATATCGGATGGGAGTATGTTGTTGCTTGCCTCGTTTATGCTCAATAACGGCGATGATAGCCCAGGATTTCTGTCAAAGAACTTTGCTTCGTCCATTATGCCGTACTTGAATGAACAATCAGAAAGGTTAAGACAAGAAAATAATACCACACTTCACAAAAGCACAAACTACACTTACTGGCCCATCTTTTGGCCCAAGAGATCTCGTTGGATCGAAAGCTGGTCCAATGTCTGTCACAGAACTTGATATATAAATGCGAGAACCATCAAGGTTGGCAATGTCAGTTCTCAATCCTGAGTCAATTTCGGTTGGAGGAGATACATCAGAAAGTGTAGTCTCGGATGGTATGGGAAGAAGTTCATTTCCACCACCAAACATGATCAAGGAAGGATGATTGCGCAGTCTAATGATAACGTCCTTTGCATTCAACAAATAGGCATTGTGATCTAACGGCCAATCATGGCTACCAGCATATCTTCCATTGTTGTCCCCTGTACATATGAGTTCTATCAGATCACAGCATAGTTCCAATGTAAAAGCTGCAGCACGTGATATACGTACCAGTCATCCAAAACTCCTGATAAACAAGCAACCCAAGTCTATCAGCAGCATTGTAAAATTCCTCAGTCTCTGCTATCCCTCCGCCCCATACTCGTATTGCATTAAAACCAATGTTTTTCAAATGTAAAAGTTCCTGTGTGTATCGTTTGCGAGATGTAGAAAATCTCAGGAATTGATCTGTAGTGACCCAGTTGCCACCAGTTAGAAATATGGAGTGCCCATTTACACGTACAGTCAGAGATTTTGTTAGTGGGTGCGTGTATGATGATATGGTCCTTATGCCAAATGTAGATTCGGTTTGTGTTTCGTGCATAGATGACTCGTTGTCGTCGACTTCGTATGATTGAAATGTTATTGATGCCGAATACAATGGTTGAGAGCCGTGTGTATGAGGCCACCATAGTTTGGCGCCTATTAGTTGTATTGCTCCTAGCAAAACTTCCGAGACTGTCTGATTTATTGTGATGTGTTCGAAGGTACCACTTGCGACAGTTGTAGAGGTGCCCACTTCTTTAATTTGGTACTGAAACTTGCCCATAACAGGGTCGTTTTGCGCAGTATGAAGTGTTGTTGTAACTGACAGATTCAATACTACATCGACCAAAACACCATTGCCTATAGGCAAAGCGTCTGTATCATTAACACTTCGTGAGTTGTAATCGCCAATTTCGTTTGCAGAGATCTCAGCCACTTGCACCCTCACATCATGTAGTTTCACATCACCGCAGATCCAATCAACTTGTACCTTATCCCATATTCCAGTATTTCTATCCGGAGTGGATTGAATCCAATCCCAGCCTGCACTGCATTGCATTATGGCACCTGATTGTGCAAGATCATGATCACCGCCTTGACCTTGGGGTTCATTTTCTTTGTCCCTCTGATTTGATCCAAGTTTCCGTTTGGCACTTGTGCCCTTTTTTAATTGGAATTTCAACTGATTATTCCTCATAGATTTGTTGTCTACATCAGTTGGCTTTCCAACTACTGGAGGCGGTAGAACTAGTATTTCCAATGGTAAGTCTAGTTCTCTATTCAACAGCCCTATATCATAATGCCTTCGTAGGAACATGCCACCTAAATCCACTGTTTCATTTGGTCTATCAGCAAATGTAGAGTACGGTAGTAATAAGTCTCCACCGTAATAAACTAGAGGTTGATAATTGACTCCATGTAATGTAAGGTGTCCCCTTTTTCTTCTAATCTTCTTGCCAGTACTGTTAGATTGATCTTCATCATTGGCTGAAATGCTTGCCGTGTACCAAAGTGTATAGTAATCACGGGCACTAGATGATAAATCTCCACCTATATCTACTTGGCCATCATCACTAATATCAGGATACTGTTTCATAACTTGCCACGTCGGGAACTCATTTAATGGATCCCATGATGAGTTTTCGTTCCTCCCAAAATCTGATAACCAATGCTGAAACAACGCAGTGCCAGGAGCGAGTGACGAGTATTGTGATTTGTCATCCGTTATATGTCTACTTAGAAAGCAGTACTTCTCCACTTCATATTGTTCCCATTGTGATGGTGGGGCAAGATCTGAAAATTCTTGGAAATGCTTTCTTTGGGCGAACGAATGGCACGTTGTCCACAAGTCTACTGTGCCAGCTGAAACTGATACTCCCATCATGATGAAATAGAGTTGTTTGCATCTCTTACTAAACTGAATAAACAGCACTATCGACAAACTATCGATCAGCGAATCATCTTCTGCTTGATAGATGTGTTGATGGCAAAATTCACGTGAGCTCAAGTTCACGTGATTCACTCTTTTATCACTGACACGAAAGCTGAGAGAGCCGAGCCAGCCAAAAAAGCAAAGAAAAGCAAAGCCACATCCAACGACTAACACCACAACAATGGCCGGTTCAACGTCATCAATCTCATCGAACGAAGGCCGTAACACAAAGCCAGCAGCTGCTGTTGGCCGAGGCTCACCTCCTGTACCTGCATCGGCGGGAGGAAGCCAGTCCTCACGAATGCAGACGCCTCCCCCTCCCAGCGTTGGGCAGCAGAGCGTAAACAATTCACAACCGAGCTCCCCGTCGGCTGCTTCGAGGAACGCACTGGGTATTAGTCATGGTTGGGGCGTTGGTCTCGCACATTCGGGTTCTTATCTCGGTAAGAGACTTCTTTTGCTTCTTTTTACTGATCGCAGTTGATCCTTGTCTATTAATGTCTATGTATTTTTCTACCACGGTGAAGCTACAAGCGTTCGCACAGTATCAAATATCCCCATGCTAGTTGAAGACCCAGACACGTATGATGCAATCAAAAACATAATGATCGAGAAGAAAGCACGTGAACAATCCCAACTAGAAATGAGAGCAAAGCAACAAGTAGCCAGAAAGAAGCAACTCCCCACACCAGAAGAGCGAGAGAAAATCGCAGAAAAGAGAGAAGCGGCAGTATTGCAAATAACTCAGGGAAAAGAGAAGTTACAAAAGCTACTGCTTGAACGTGATGAACTCGAGAAGAGTATCAGATCCGAGTGGGATGAAAAGATTAAAAAGTTTAAGAAGGATTCACTTTTGAAAGAAGAAGAGGCCATTAATATCCTCAAGTCAAACCACGAAGAAGAAATGAAACAATTAAAGCAAGATGTAGAAGCACAGAATAAAGCCGATGACGATGAGTTGGCTGCGAAATTAACTGAGATGGACGAGGAGAAGAAGAGAAAGGCTGATGGAGACAAGACTGCAACCGCACCTACATCCGACAATACAACATCTGAGTTGAATGCCCCATCAACTCCAAAGAGACAGAAACTAAACGAGCCTGTAGAAGATGGTGAGATGGGAGACTCCAAAGAACCAAATGATTTGTATGATGATTTATTTGAAAGCCCGGTGAAAGCAGCGCTGAAGCAAGAGGAAATAGAAGATAGTGATCATGAACTTTTTGGTGATAGCGATGATGAAGTGGAAAAATCTCCCGGTGGTCAAAAGAAGGAAGAGTTGAATGTAAGATTGTCATACTTCTTAATGTCGTTGTCGCTGCTGCTCCTGCTGTTGCTCACTTTATTTACGCTCTGTTTGCTGTCCAAAGAAAATAAATGGAGACTTGAATGATTTGAACAAGATCAAGAGTCAAATGGTCTGGTTATTGAAACAGGTAAGCCTGTTGTGGCATCAAGCAATCTATTAAATATATAGTTGAACACACGTGACCTATTTTCTTTACAGGTGATCACTGCAGAAGCGAAATTAAAGATGAAACAGAAAATGCAAGCCAAAGCAGATACTACATCATAATGACTGATTAGGGTCTACATCAATCTACTGTTGTTCATGAGTAAAGTAACCACATTGTTTTATGGTACTTATCATGGTACGATACTTGCCAGTATGGAATATTATCTTTCTGCACCGGTGAAGCGAGACTGGCCCTCTGTTTTCACCAGCAGACTACGTCTGGGCAAGCGCAAGCGTTTGGCAGGTATGTTCCTTTGCTATGTATGTCTAAGGGAGAGGAGTTTAAAATAGCCAGTAAGTACAAGTCAGTAACCACTTTTTTGACAACTGAAATGGCTCATTTACCGCGATGGTTGTAGGGGCCGCTGGAGTGTGCTGTTGGATTGCGCTGGTCCAAAGTG